>VZTT01060694.1:55467-73471 GCA_013400855.1 Buphagus erythrorhynchus
CGCTCTAGTGAAGCGTCTTTGCCTTGGGTTGAGCACATGCCACCTGACTCCTGCACTGCTGCCATGCCATGCATGCAGGGGTCTGTATTTTAAATGTTAACTGCAATGAAGTTGGCTCTCAGGCTGCTGGTGTTTGGCTGTGTGTTCCTAATTAGATGGATAATCACTTGAACATTGCTTAAAGTTTTACTTTGGGAATTTGGCTCTTATAAACCCTGTTTTATAATTAGTTTATTTGCATTCTCTTTATTCCTTTTTAATAAATCATGGTTCAGATTGAGCCGACTACTTTGATCGCAGGGTCTGGTGATGCACAGGGACTAAAGCTCCCTGTGGGCATTTGAAATGCAGTGCTGTGGCAGTGAGAGGAAACGTGCCTGGACACAGTTTGAGGAATTTGTGATTCTGAGTATCACAACATGCTCATGAGTGACTCTCTCCTGTTCATATGTGGCTTGTTCATTGAGCGAGCGAGGTGAGGTCATCCATCGGTGAATCCCTGGGGGCATGGCCTCGTGGTGGAGCTCTGGCAGTGGGATATCAGTGCTTTATGGCATCTGTTACCATCGATTTCCAGTCATTTATTTATTTATTAAACTCCAGGAAATGTGTTTGAACCGAGGGAGAAGCGAGCAAACATTTTGTTTCTAGGAAGCTGCAGTTTGGGAAATATTCCTCTAATGAGGGATAATGATGGGGAAAAAAACACCAAACCAACAAATAGACAGGGAATTCATGGGAATCAAAGAACTTAATGAGAAATAATGATTGTTGTGGGATACCCTGACATATGCTTTGTTCTATGTTCTTTGTACAGTGACCATCAGCTCCTCTTTAATATGTGGATGTTCAGTGTCAGGGGGTGTATGGAGTCCAGTCCTTGTCAGTTCAGCCCATGTTCTTGTGNTTCTCATCTCCTGCAGTACATAAGCATGAAACCTCCTCTGAAAAAAATTGTTTGCAGTGGAAATAGGGTGCTTTATACTACTGCTACAGTTTCTTTTCTATCCCTTTTGGTGCCACAGAGCTGCCAGGATATATGGTTGCAACATCCTCCCTTTTGCTGTAGGCAGAGGGGCCCACCTCTGCACATGTTCTGTGACAACAGAAGTAGAAATTAATTCTGCTCTTTTCCATAAATTCCAATACCACCGCTTTGAGTGCAAGAAATCACTCCAGCCAAAAGGTCTCTGCAGCTTGAAATAGTTTAAGGCCTGTAAATCCTTCAGGGATAAGGTTCATTTACCTGAATATACTCCATGCTTAATAAGAATTGCTTCATAACACTTCTGCACTTGAGGCAAGAGGGACACGTAGGAAGGACTTTCAGCTACATCAATGAACTTCTGCCTGACCTTTGATGTAATCCTTCTCTGCTATAGCTTCATTGTATATGGAACGGGGGAAATATCAAGAGCTGCATCTCATTCACAGAAGCCCTTTGAAGTTAAATTCCCCATTATAAAACATTTTAGATCCCTGGAGGGAAAACAGCAGAACTGCAAGCTGCTAGTCACTTATATATTGCATATATGAAGTAGGAGAAAACTTACAAAGACATTGTATTATGATATACTTTATCCAAAGGGTTGAGTCTAAATATAATAGCTGAACGAGAACGTGTAGGGTCATTATGGTTCAATGGTGTAAAGTTAAGTTGGAAGCAGATTTTTTTTTTTTTTTAATAAAGTTTGAAATAATAATAATTCTGAAAGAGATGCTGATCAAAGGAAAGACCTGAAACAAGGGCAGAGTGGTTTTTATGTATGGACACAAGGGTCATTGTGCTTTCCTACACGCTCTCTTGTTACACGAATTTCCTGCATACAAGGCTACAGACACAGTAACCATATCTGGGTGCCTGAAACCCTGGGTACAAATATTCTTATCACACTGGGGGTACATTTCACATTTTCAGTGGAGGTTTATCAGGAGATTATGGCAGTGAGCAGTCATGAAGCCAGACTTCCTTATCCTGCATCTCTGGTATGTGTGCAAATTGGGTAACCTGAAAGCCAGGAGAATGGTCTGTGGTGTCTCCCTTACAGCTGGATACAGAGCTCTGCAGTAAAACGTAGGCAGCTGTGCTTCCCTCTGCATCCCCACTACCCAACCATTGCTGTAACTGGATGGGCAGGAGAAAATTCAAAATCCAGTATGCAAATTTTGTGCATTAGTGGCTTGGTAGAAGAAACAGACCCGAAACAGACCCAAAACAGCCCCCAGAACATGGCAGGAAGAAATGAAACAGGGCAGCCTTGTTTTATTCTCCCTCTGTCTTATTACTGCATGTGGTTTAATGGCTTTGAGCAGCTCCATGTGCTAGTGCTAAAATGAGCAATGGAACAGTATTCACAGCTTAAGTCACCTCAATGGTTAAAGTTTAATTTGTTCTTGCAATTAATTCATTCCCAGTGGCAGTGGCAATGGTGCTGAGATAAGACTTGTTTGTATCATTGAACTGCTGGTGTTTGTTGCCATAAAGTGCAGTAAGAGCTGATGTTTTCTTGAGTCAAAAAAGATTAGCTTGATTTTGCATACTGAGAATGTATATCAGTGTAATTGCTACGTTGCTTTCTAAACAGGAACTGGTTCATAGAACTTCTGTTAGCCATTTAATGGATTAATTTGTTGTCAGGGAATACAAGTGTTAAGGTACTAACAAGCATGGGTAATCTCTAAATAATAATGTTTTAAAATATTCTTTTTAATAGCAATCAGTTTAGGTTGTTTCTTTGCTCAGTCTGGTTTCAGTGGGACTCCTTAAGGAATTAAATTTCCCCTTTGAACACAGTAAGAGTAGAATTGGTAAAAGTAAGATACTGAAATTTGCTATAAACCAGGCTTTGCTACTGTGCCATGTGGCAAGAGGAACCTCCTTCTATACTGATCTAATAATAGTTTTAACTTGAAGAGTGGTAAACTAGTTGTTTGTTCTTTTTTCCTCCTCTTCATGTTACATTCTAAACCTGTTCTTTCCAGTCTGTATCAGGAAAATTCTCCTAGTGCCAGCCAGCTGTTAGCTACACCAGTGGCAAGCTGAGCTGACTCCCAGAACAGATCTCATATCCCAATCCTTAGCTCTGGACATGGCAACAAACTCAAATTGTAGCCTTTTTTCACTCACCTGGTTCACAATCAGCCTCTGTCAAACCTTAAAATTCCTGCCAAAGTTTTAAGGCCCTCTCCATTTAATTTGAGTTCTACCATGGAGTGCATTTGTCTATTTGTAGAGAAGTATGGAACTTTCCAGGCTGTTTGAGCAACTCTGTAGAGCATAGACTTACAAAACTGCAACAGCAAAAAGGGACTTCACAGAAGGAGGAGAGAACCACGTTATTGAAGCATCATCTGCTTTCCTGGAAACTAGAGACAAACTGAAATGTGCCTGTACCACTTAGGTATCCTGGGAATTTAAGCACACAATGTATATATTGTAACTCTGAGAACTTCAGCTGGTGCAGAGAAATGTAAGGGAATTGTCAGCCTTCCTCATGTTTGTAAATGGAAATAAAAAGCAGACATGCTGTAATACTGAAAGTAATTTATTAAACCTGCCATTTGGTCATCTGTTTGGAGATGGTGAAGAGAAATCACAGAGAATACACATAATATGCTTACTCACGAATTCCTGGGTGCCTTCAGCAGGTATAATCTATTTTCATGCAGGATGACAGGTTATTAGTAACATTTGTAGGGACTTAAAATGCAGAACATGCCAGAAGAAAACATGTCCCTCTGATTTGTGGTGCCCATGGGAGCTATTTTCTTCAGAGGGTCATTTTATTTTGTAATAATTGGATGCTATCATTGATTTGAGCTCCAAGCCACCTGGTATCTTACTTAAGGCTGATGTTTACTGTCTGAGATGACACAATCTTTCCCATTTGGGCTGACTCCTGAAAGTCATCTGGGGAGCTTAGAGGAGAAAGCACTGCTTTATATAAAATGCCTGTGCGGCCTAGCATTCTTCTAAGAAAATTATCTTTATATAAAAAATATAAATTTCATGGCATTAGTAATTCTCAAAATGTTTTCCCTCTATATAGAAACGCTACTCTTGCTCCAATATAATTTTAAAAAATATAAACTTCATCCTAATGTTGAGGCTCCTTGTGAAATCTAAATATTACCTTGATTGAAGAGTGTCTCCACTGACTTCAGGCCTCTTTAATTTGTCTTTGCAAAGTATTCATTTTTTGAAAAAGGGCAGAAAACAATGTTTTAAAAAATGCTGAAATCAGCGGACTTTGTCATGACATCAGATGAACATTTTCTTACTTGATTTTGTCTGTAGTCCAATAAATGACTTGCTCTTTGAAACGATGATGATAGATGTGGGAAGTGATTAACCCACTAATTAACAAGCCATCACACTTATTAATCACAGAAGGACATAGCATGTCACCAAAAGGGTGGCTTCATGCTGCTTATGAAAAACAGCAAGATACATTTCTTTTTTTAAACCATCTTTTTAGTTGATGGAGAATAGGATTAATGTCTGTAGGCTGAAATCACAGCCAGCCACTGGTTTCTCATGCAGCTGGGTAGTTAGAGAGCTTAATGGCAATCAAGTCCCCAGATTTATGTGGATCTAAACAATTTTAGATATGGCCAAATGAAAAGTTAATAATAAAAAGGAATTCAGCTGTGAAATGAACTTCCAGAAATGAGCTAAACCAGTTTCCTTGCCTTCATTCCATGTGGCAGCAATCACCTCTTTCTCTTTGTGTTTTATGTCCTTATTTATGGATGTAAAAGATGGAGGCAAGAGGAGATGATCTAAATGTGCACTGGGATTAGAAGAATTTTTTTATTATTTCTCCTCTTGCAATAATTTCAGGAAATGCAAAGAAATAACCTTTAAAAGGCAATAAACAGGAACATATTCCTTTTACAGGTATTCTCTCTTAATGTACTCTTAATAGCAGGAAGGAGCCTTCAGTCATTGAAATAGAAACCCCTGTGAGTAAAACTAGAAGGAATTATTGCTTTTGTCTTGAATCATAGAATCACAGAGTCGTTTAGGTTGGAAAATACCTCTAAGGTCACGGAGTCCAACTGTTAGCACAGACCAAAAGCTTTGCCATTTCTGGTGTGCTACAAAGTAAAAGAAATATAATTATAAAATTGTCCAGGCCTTTTGCTGAGCTGAACACAGCACTTTCCCAATCTCATGCCTAAAGTGACTCCTTCCTGTGACTCCTGCAGGCTCTCAAGGTCAGCTGCATTCATTTGATGCTAATGTGCTTTGGAAAACCAATGCAATCAATATTAGCTCCTGTGCTTATCTCCTGCCAAGGAGTTCCCTGTGCAATTTCTATTCCATTTTACTTCTCTTGAGCTAGTTTAATGCAAAACCAATACATCTTGTGGAAGAACAGATGCACACAGAAACAATCACTGACTAATTTTGTAGCGGTTACCTGTCTATTAATAACCATTCTGATAGTAATTATCTGTAGAACAATATACACAGATCCATTGTGTACAAAGAACAAAACCAGGCTGCTGATGCTGCCAGACTAATTTATATTGCTAGTGTCAATTTTTCAAGTTACCTGGAAACTGCTGAAGACAGACTTAATTAAAAGTACAGCACATCTTTTTAAACATGAATATTCAATGACCTCAAATATCCAAAACCAAGATCATTCTCTTGGCCCAGTGCTCTGCCAGCCAGGAGAGGAATAACCTGTTTAAAACCTCCCAGAGAGAGTTTTACCTGGTTCCTTAGAGACATTCTTCAGGAACAAAAAATAATCAGAGGGATGATCTCTCGTATGAGGTCAGATTGAGAGATTAGGGTTGATCACCTGCAGAAGGAAAGGCTCCAGGAGAACTTATTGCAGTACTTTAAGGGGGCTTATAAAAAACATGGAGATAGACTTTTGAATGGGGCCTGTAGTGATAGAACAAGAGGTAATATTGTTTTAAACTGAAAGAGGATAGATCAGACTAGATAAATAAACATTATTTTGCACTGAAGATGGCAGAATACAGCCAGAGAGGTGGTAGATGCTCCACCCCTGGAAACATTCAAGGTTGGGCTGGTCAGGGCCCTGAGCAGCCTGATCTTCATTCCTGCTCATTGCAGGGGGGCTGGACAAGATGACCTTTAAAGGTCCCTTGCACCCCTTGTTTAAAAAGCTGTGTGGCCAAAGCCTGACAGTGGTGTGCATCTGGCAGGAGTCACTTGGCTGGAGAAGAGTTTGGTGTTTTCACCTAGGGCAGTTCAGATTTAAGCACTCCACTGGATGTTTTATTGCAGGACAGCTTTTAAGTACTAAATCCATTAAAATCCTAAAGGGCAGGTATTTACTGCATGTCTGCTTTGAGAGTGTTCTGAGGAAGATCTCAATGCAGTCCTGTGCTGACTCTGTCTCCAGCAATGGGCTGTTTCAGAAAGCTGACTGACCTCTTGCAAGACCCTGTCAGGAAGGAATCTGAAGGGATATCTTTTTCCATCCATGCCAACAATGAACGGGCAATTTCGAGGGTATTACATTCTTACGTGCTGGGGACTGATTTTGGCGTTTTCAAATAAAATCAAGCTGAATCTATGACTTGGTTGTCTGCCAGTTTCACACGATGTTGCTCTTTTGCAGCAAGCCATGGAAAACTGCTTATTGACAAAATACTTTTATCTGCAAGAGCTGGATGATCTGATGCTGTAGAGGTTAGAGGATAATTTAATTTTCTTGGAGGATTTGCTGATATGTCTATGTGAGCATAGAAATGTAAGTGCTTTCTTGCAGTTCTTCATAACTGTATCTTAAACACCTCTGGCTTGAGGATGCCAGACATGCTAACACCATGTGTGGACATCTGCTCACTGCTCTGAGAGAAATGGGGCCACCTGCTGAAGCAAAGCCAATTCCTCTAGGTTTTCTTGATGGCCTCTCATGCACACAATAGTTGAGTCCAACTCTGCTTAGTTCAGCTTATCTAATGGAATCTGCAGGTTGTAGCCTGTAGCAGTCTCCCAAACCTGTGTAATTAAAAACTAAACATTTGTGTTGTCTGTAGTTTCCAGTTGCAGCTGAGGTGTCACATTTTCCCTTTCCCATGTCTGTCATCTGGCAGTTTCTAAGACCCTCATAGCCTAACGAAATGATCAAAACTACTGCTTCCATCTCCATAGCTTGTTCTCTTTCCTTTACCCAGTATTTTAACAAAGCAGTAAAAACAGTAATTAGTGCTCTAATTGGTTATAAATAATAATATAACAGACTTTCTGTCAAAATAACAACCACAAGGCAATATGCTCATTGAGAATCTTTTAAATTCCCAGCACTAAGGCGGTTCAAAGTAGTAAATTATATTACAGCAATTTGCTTCAAAGAAGTATAACCTGTAAATTTATTTTATCCTGACAGCTGTGACAGGCTGCACTCCTAAGTGTGTATTTGTTTCAGTGTGTATTTGTTTATGCACATTCAGAGGTTGTGTCTGCCCCTAATTTTGAATTTTCACTCTTTGCTGTGTACCAAATTCATAAGCTCCGTGTTTTGGGTATTTCCCTCAGCTTCACAATCCTGGTGAAATCTTAGCAGCCCCAGTGTGGTGTCACCAGAGTGTTTTCTTTGTCTCTTGCAGCTGGTAAATTATTAATGACACTGCTAAAGGGGAGCAGGGTGCTTGGGGGGGACCATGGGCAGGGGGAACTTGGGGGAGCCCTGAGCAGCTGAAGGAGGTGCAGATGGCAGGGAGGCACACATCAGTGACCACCAGGTTTCCCCATGTTGATTTTTTTTTTTTTATTTCGCCTAAGGGCAGGACAAAAGGGTATTTTCCAGCAGCAATGCTGGAAAGGAAGCAGATGGATGGAATATGTGAGAAGAGCTTGTGGCAGTGAGAATTTGTACTTTATAGCTGTTGATAGTTCAGCATTCTTAATCTTTTTATTCTTAAACCTCTGAAAATTGTTTGAAATGTTGTCTGGCATCTCCCCTTTCAAAATTAACAGAAGTGCAGTGGGGGAAGGACACCTAACACTTGCCTTTATGCTGGTTTAGATGCTGCCCAGTGCTGATGTCTTTTATTGACACACAGTGCTGTCTGTGATTCATGAGGAACGATGAGGTAATCTAGAGACAGGTCTCTCTCCACCCACCCAAAAGTGATAAATACAACCTTTGGCAGAATCCTCAGCTTGCTCATTTGCCATAAAACCCTTGAGAAATCTCTCATGTATATGAGACACAGCTGCAACCAACAGCAGTGTTCACCATATATATGTATTTTTTACAGGGAAACAGTGACAGTGCTAACTGAATTATTTAATGCAGTAGGGTTCTTATAAATTTATAGACTTCCTTGGTAGCTGTTAACACTTGATAATGCATATGAAGGCTGGTTTTAGTTTAAAAGTACCATAGTTTACTGTGTGATCTCTAAGAAGGGGGAGGCTTTTTGTCCCTCCCTTATCTCTCTTGTAGGTGCTCACACTGATTTCTGTCATTTTGGCTATTTACAAGGGTAGAGGAGTAAAGGAGTCAGTAGTGCATCCCAGCTAAAAGGCATAATCTCAGATTAGAGCTGTTGCTTTTTCCAAAATACACTGATTCAGGAGAAAATGTGCCCAGGAAGGTTGACTCAGCTCTTTCTTCTTCCAAGGCAACATACCCCAGAGGCTATCCCACCTCAGTAGGGTTGTATTCTCAGTATTGAAACTATTTGCTTGAAATAATCATTGTGACTGTCCTGGCGTGCTTCCCCAGGTTTCTTGAAGCAGAACTCAGGCTGTTCTGACTTGTCTGCTGAAGCACAGTCTGTCACTTTGTCCCCTAGCCCTGTCATGGCTGTGTTTCAGTAATTCTAGAGGTATTTGCAGATACTTAGCACTTTTAATTTATTTCAAATGGAAGTTATTTCTTAGTGGAATTTGTGTCGTAATACTTACTAACGCATGTTAAAAAAACTTTATTTTCAAAGTAATTATGAATCTATTTGAAATTGTAGAAGAAATACTAACCCAGGCACCCAAAGAAGATGCATCTAAACTGGCAGTTTTCATCCAGTGGATTGTAAAACATCTTTGCATTTTCTACAGGATGCTTTTTCTCAATAGCACTGTTCTTGTGATATTCAATGTGCAAATGTGTTGATAAAGGCAAAGCCTGGTGAGCTCTGTGTGTCAGAGGGAAGGTGTGAGACAGGTGACTTGAACAAGCTGGACAGAGTAGCCCTGTTGGTGTAGTTGCTTTCTTCATGTTGTAGTATAAGTCATAGCATATAAAACATTGCTAAAATATTGTAAATACCTCCTTAGATAGACCCTTAAAGGTGACTGTGAGGAGAGGTGTATACTCTTCAAGTATGAATTCTCTTTGCCCTCACCCATGCACATCCTATGAATTTCTAACTGGAGATTGTCTTTCCTTATAAAATATCAGTTACCTAATTAAAATGCTTTAACTGTGATGGCACATGGCAAAAATGATGCCTTCTTGCTAAAGGTTACAGGGCAAGGAAGTTATGTATATCCTTAAATTATGTATAACCTTCATCCTGCCCCCAGAATTCTCGATGGGAAGGATATGTGGTGAATGTATTTATAATTAACATTTGGATGCATTATTTGCCTGTATATCAGAGCTGAATCAGGTGACATTTGTGGCTCTTGCTTGGTTTGACTCACAAGCCCATTGGAGCAGGTCTGAATTAAGTAAGCAGTTTGTCTTGTAAATCGGTTGGAATGTAGCTCCAGGTGGGTATTGAGCTGGAAAAGGAAATCTTAAATTATAATTCTTTTTCCAGTGCCTGTTGAGGTGGATCTATTAGTTGAGGGCATTTTCCATCTGAGTGACAGCAGACTGTCCTCGATAGGATTTTGTCGCTGTTTAGAAGGGTAGAACCTGCCCTCTGCTGGGTTCTGCAAGTACTGAGACACTGATAATTTACAGAACTTCACATTAAGACTAAAAAAATGTGCATTTTGCTATAATCCACTTTTGCTAGTCTGTCCCAAATTTGCTGAGTTATTTCTCAGTATTTCAGTATGCTGACTTTTAAAAAATACATTAAACTAACTCACTGAAAATGAGCAGGCAGAAAAGAACACTGTTGGTGCCTCAGAGAGGAATGTTACAAATGGCAGATTAACCCTGGTTATTTGAGTTTTAACTAGAATATGTAGATGTTGACTTGGAACAGCCATCAGAGGTGAGTTTTTAATGTAGCTTTGGATTGAAAGGTGTTGTATAATATAATGCTGGAGCTAAAAGTCCTGTAAAAATTCCTACGTACCCAAACCAACTCAGAGGAGTGGCTGTGCAGAGCCTGACTTGCAGGTGAAGTGTTAGGAGCAAAAAGCTGGTTAGAAATGGCTCTGGGCTGTGATTATCTTACAGTGGCCATGGTCATACACTGAGGGTGGTAAAACACTGGCACAGGTTGCCCAGAATGGTGGTGGATTCCCCATCCCTGGAAACACTGAGCAACCTGGTCTAGCTGAAGATGTCCCTGTTGTTGGGATGACCTCTAAAAGTCCTTCCAACCCAAACCATCCTGTGATTCTGAGATTGTCCCATCCTGAGGTCTTACCTGTCTGGTAATTCCTTTGTGTGAGCAGGCTTGTGGGTTTTTTGTGTGAAAAATTGGGTTACACTCATTGCTGGAGGCAACAGAGGCCATTGAAAACTGAAGAAAGGTTAAAAGGGGAAGAAATAGCCAAAGGTTTGAAGAACAGCTGTTCCTCATGGGAAAGAGGTTTTTCCTTCTGGAAAACCTGTAATGGATGGTGCCCTCATCTCTTGTAGGTGCTTCTTTTCCAGAGGTGGCTGAATCACACTGCTCACTTGACTTGTAACCAGAAATCACCTTTTGAAGTCAAACCCAAGGAACAGATCTCAGCAGCTAAATCCAGCCTGGTTTGATATTTAAGGAGTGCTATTGAACTTTGGGTTTGGTTTTGGTTATTTTTTCTTTTCCCCCCTCCTAAATTCCTGGAGGGAAA
This sequence comes from Buphagus erythrorhynchus, assembly GCA_013400855.1. NCBI lineage: Eukaryota > Metazoa > Chordata > Aves > Passeriformes > Sturnidae > Buphagus > Buphagus erythrorhynchus. Next base: position 66,428 of record VZTT01060694.1, read on the forward strand.
ACAGCCAAGCAAGCAGTACAAAACTGATGCCTGTGGCTAGCCAGCTGATTTATGGTGTTACATCTTTAAACTTGGTTTTACATAGAAGAAGGGAAGAATTCAGGGCTTTCCTGAATTAATTTTTTTCCCTACTGTCTGAAAGATGTTGTTTGTATTTAGTTTTAGTTTAGTTGACCTCCACTGAGGATCTTTTAACCACCTCATTAAATCAGTGTCTCTTTAGAGCACCATGATAATTTCTCTAAACTGCTGTATGCTGTTTTTGTACGTCTGGCCCCATGTCTGTAGGGTTGCCTCAGTCTTTGCAGTGGTCCATGCAGATGTGAGCTGCTGGTGCCTCTTAGGGATGAACCCTTGTCTCTGCAGGACTGAGACAGCACTTGCTAAGAGCAGCACAAATGTTTCTGGCCCCTCGCTGTGGGGAGGGATAATAACGAGGCATCATTTCCTCCTCTGCCTTCTGTGTTATTCCCAGGACAGGAGTTAATGACAAGCAAATAGCATTGCAGGGGAAAGGGAATGTACAAGTCCTGGCTGTGTATATCTGTTGGGAATCCCATATAAAGCTATTCTGTTGAGTTTATTTGATAAATACTGTAGAAAATTGCAGTTGGGAAATCACAGTGTGCTGAAAAGCCTCCCTGCAACACATGGTGAGCTGGGTTTGACTCTGCCTCTGCCTTTGGCAGCTACAGGAACAAAAACACACCCTGAGCCCAGTTTTCCATATTGAAGTGACTCAGAAATGAGGTTGAAGGGCCCACTGGCCAAGCTAATGCTAGAAAATTTAAATAAGAGTATCAAAATATAGATGAAACATCGAGGAAAGATTTTAAACAAGTAATAAATGAATACATGTATTGGATTAAAATGCTTCTAATCAGAAACAAAGCTTTTGACAGGAAGTATCTGAATTTTAGGCTTCTGACATGATCTGTTTGTCCTGGATAATTTGTCCTGGACTTGTGGTACCCTTAAGTCACAAAATCTAATAGCAGGTAGTTTTGAACCAGCATTAAAGTCAGTTTTTATATGAGTTTATTTCTTTCTCAAAAACTTTTCCCCATATCTTGAATTACGGTTCCTGTGTGTTCCCTGTCCTGGAAGCTGTGCTTTGCTTTCCTATGGTGAATTGGAGTGAAGCCCTCTCCCTAGAGGGCAGGTTTGTGTCAGATATTGGGAAGAAATTCTTCCTTGTGAGGGTGGGGAGGCTCTGGCACAGGTTGCCCAGAGAAGCTGTGGCTGCCCCCTGATCCCTGGAAGTGTCCAAGGCCAGGCTGGACGAGGCTCTGAGTGACCTGGGATAGTGAAAGGTGCTCCTGCTCATGGCAGGGGGGTCAGAATGACATGATCTTTAAGGTCTCTTCCATCCAAACTATTCTAGGATTGTGTGATGAGCTGATGAACTGCTAGTAAAACCAGGTGTATGCATCCATTGCAGCTCTAGGGTTTCCCTTTTGGGGGGAGCAGGAGGGGATGGAGCCACCCTCCTCACTTCTCTGGAAGGAAACCTCTTGACACTCCTGGTAGTGATGGTTTTGTTGTCCAAGCCAGTTATGAGCCTGCACAAGAGGTTAAAGCAGCAGAAAAGGAGCTGTGAAATGCTGTGTGAGCAGCTGTTGTGTCAGTCCTGCTTCTGGAAAGTGTTAAATTGGCTTAGTTATGTTGGAAAACTGCTGCTCAGGTGTTTAAAAGTCACTTTATTTTTTGGCTTTAGCTGCTGCAGAAAGAGATTTCTTGTTAAAGTCCTAATTAGTGTGTTTTAGCAGTGTTAAACTTAGTGTTAAACTAAGTTAAAGAAGTGGTAGTGTAGTCTTAGTGCAAGTGTATATAAGACAAAATATGGGAAGCCATATAGCAACCAGCCCCGCAGTTTTAAAGCTTAATTTTTCCTCTACAAATGTGATAAACTAATTGGTTTACAGCAGCAAAATTAGAGGTGTTCCTTTCTCATTCCCTGCCTGGGAGTGTCATTCAAATTTGTAGTACCAAGTGTCCAAATGAGGAAAAGCCAGACAAAGACCTGTGCATTGCTTTTTCTGCCAGATTAATAATGCAGATTTTAAGGTAATTCAGATGTTTTGCAATTAAAGTTAAGGATTGCATGTAATCAGGAATATCTACTAAATCATCCCCCTTCATGAACCCTCCTTATCCTCTGCAGTAGCTTCCAAAAATTAGATTTATATAGAAAGACTGATGTATTAAGCACAGTTTGCTGAACATGTATTTTAAACCAGACGAATTAACTGTGTGACAGAGCAGGATTACAGAAGAGCTCTTGCCTGTTATGCTGCAGATGTTTTCTAAATATGCACTTCAAAAGACTGTATTAGTTAAAAATGTATAAAGGAGAAAAAATCCTTAGTTCTTATTCAAACAGTGGACTCACACATTAATTTATGTGTCCATCTCCCCTCTGCTTTCTGCTCAGGGAGCTAGAAGGTGCCAAGGGCCTCAGTCTCCTGCTAGGGTTTTTTTGGGGATGGGGAAATAAATACCAAAACTGCTATTGGATCTATAGTTTTGATATTTATGGACACTTTAATACAACAGGCAAAGGCAAAATGCATTTCTTGATGATACTTTAGATTTCGCCTGTTCTCCTGTGAGGAAACATTGAGATGCACAAAAAGGTGTTTAAAGGCAGATAACTGTAGATTAATAGAAAGTAGATATCACTAACTTCTCCAATGTGATTTCATTTTGTTTTGTTTTCTGATTGTGTTATTTATTCTTTTTTGCTAGGTACAGCTTCACAAACAAAATAGGGCTGATCAAAATCACTGCCAAAGCACAGCTAGTGAGGATGCTTGTAAATAAATACATAAATATACTAGTCCTACTCTGGATTTCAAGTGAGCAATTCAAGTGGCTTTAAAAGAATAGATCAGCAAAATTTACAAGTGTTCTAGAAATGGAAGCCTGAGTACTAAAAGTGAATAACTTGCAACTGTTTCCTAAGGGAAGGAATGATACTTGAGGGGGAAAAGGACCACAACTGGAAAATAAATTCTGGGGCAACAGGCAAACGTTGATTTTTAGGATAGATGTGACTGATTCCTAGTTGCTCTGGTGGGCTATAAAAAGGCTTTCTTTCCATTTGCACCACCTGGAAGCCACAGCTATCCCTGAGCTACGTTCATCTGCTTTGTCCTGGAAAGGAGAAAAGCAAGTGACCCCACTGGAATTTAAACCTGTGGATTTAAGGAGTATTTCACTTGAGATTAGCCCACTAAGCCATTCCTTCTGCCTATTTAAACAATTTTATTCCAAGAAGAACACAGGAGTGCAAATATTATTGTTAACTGTACTTGGAGGTAAGAAATGTGTATTTCTGTCGCTGGTGAGTTTGTTTTATCAGCCTCTTTATTTTTGAAGGGATAGTTCATTAGGAATGCCATGATCTAAGATTTTGGTTATTCATTTTCAGTTGGGTCATGTTTGATCACCCAAAAGTTCTTTCCCCCTTACTTGTCCTCATCTTCTGCAGGTACCAGGGAAAGTGTAAGTAGCTCAGAAGCTGAGCAGGCAAGAGAAGTCTGGGGAGCTTCCTGAGTTACCCTCAGATGGGTGCAGATCTGGTTTTGATCTCCTCACTGCAGGTTGGCCACAGCGAGTTTGTGTGATTTTGTGATATGGAAAAACATCAGTGACAAATTAATACACTCATTTTTCCTATCAAAACTGGACTGTAAACTCACATTGCAGCTGAGAAGAGTAATTGCTGCTAAATGGCTGAACTCAAGAGCACTGATGTTTATTCAGTATAAGGGTTCAGAGGTAAAGTAACAGAGAATGCTTCTAAACCTTCATAAAACTCATCTTTTGTTCCCTCAAACATCTTTTTTTCTTCCTAGAGCAGCTAAAATTTTTTAATATCCAAAAAACACCAGCCAGTTGTGTACACTAGATTTTCATGGTAGTATTTTTCCAAAAATAATGAAATACCAATCAGAGAAAACAAACTGCCTTAAGCATGCAAATAATGATTTAGGGACATTTTTCACTGTGCAGAAATGTATTCCTACAATACTTCTGCATGCTGCCTTTTGTTTTTGTAATTCTGGGTATTTCTGGCACTGGGGACCTGCTCTTGGCCTCTTGCTGCTTGGACTGAGGTGTAATTTGCTGACAACAGGGGGCAGAGCGAGTTTGTGTTTTAAAGGAAGAGAAATCCCTGTCAGAGCAGTCAATGGTTATTTTTTTTATTCCAAATGTGAGCCTTGTCTTATGAAAGAGATAATAGCAAGTACTCCTCTGTTTAAATCTGCTGTCCAGAACTTGTGGATGTCAAAGCATTTCAAAGGCTTGGTTGCTGTCTTGGATCCTCTTTTATAAAGCAGATAAGGCAGTTAAGCTATAAGTTTGTATTTATTTAGGTTGATTCAAAATCTTTTTATTAACTGTTTATTTAATTTTAGCCACCCAATATGGCTCTGGCAAGCTCTCAGCATACTTCTGGCTGCCTTGACTGTCTAAAGAGACTTTTGGCAGGGTCCTAGGTCTGGGATTTGCACGCTTTTTCCATCCTAACAGGCATGCTTGAGGCGCCTAACCATACTTAGAAAATAAAAAAGGAACAAACTTCACTTAACCATGAAAGGAGTAGGAAGGGAATCTGTTGCTGCCGTTATTACCTCCACACTCCTTGATCTAATTTGGACTTTGATGCTGATGAAGTGGCAACCTAGTTTCTATTACACTTAAAGAAATGCATTAAAGCATCTGAAATGGTCTTTGTAATTTTTGCTTTATTTTATTTAAAGGGGTAAAGCACAGATTTGAGGGTGTACTTGTAATATTTCTCAAATATTATAATTACCTGATAAGGTAACACATTGCTTCTGGGACAGACTGCACATGTTGAAGGCTTTTTCTAAAATATTAATTCTTTACTGTGGATCCAGTGCTCCTGGCCTGAGTTTCATATTCATATGTAGATGAACAATCACCTTTGGAAGATATTGGCAGGTGTCAGAGCTGTAATGGCTCACGGGTATCACAGTGCTCCATAGTCCAGAATTTCCCTCTCTTTATGTTGGATCTCCCAGCACGTCTGATGTACAGTCAGAACATGGACTTCTTTGTTTTTAGCTGAGCCCAGCTGAATTATTAGGGGCATTGTTAAGGCAATGGCTAAGGGCAGTCTTCATTTAGAATAAGACATTGGAAATTCCATGTACGTTCTTTATATGGAAATGTTTATACAATATAAACTTCTGCTTAGGAAAGCAACTCTTTTTCATCTGGACAGTCTCTCCATGCAATGCATCATGCCAGACAATAGATGAAGTGTTTTAATGGTGGTAAACAGTGTGTGTGTGTATGTATATACATATTAAAAATATATATTTATATATATTCAACTGCATGTGAAATGTCCTTTCATTTCCTGCCTTTTAAGGGGAGATTGTATCCCAGAGCTACCTACCCTCAGTAGGATGTGGAGCTCCCACACTTGAATGCCTCAGAGCTCATTTTTCTGAAATGGGATGGAGACAAATTACCTGCATGTTATGATGGACAAATCAATCCCTTAGAAGTTGTAATTAAAATTCTGCCACATCTTGCAAAAATTACAGGGAAATCACTTTGAAATTATAATAGCATGTGTAGTAGCTGTTTAAAATACAGCTGCTATTCATAAATTCCTGAAGACAATATTCATCTAACGTCTAAACTTTTGCATGGTCTCTGTGTAGCAGAAAAGATACAGTATTTCCCAAATTATTTATTACTACTTCAAATGACTGCAAATAAAAATTGCAGACGTTTTTGCAGTTTGTGCTTACACACGTGCTCAAAAAAATCTATTCTCAAACTATCTGTTGTACAGTTGCTTTTAGGGATGAAAGGAAGGCAGCAACAGCACAACAGAATGCTTTTTCTGTCATATTTAAAATTGTGATGTAAATTATTTAGTTTAGATTATGTTCCAATATTTTCTTCTCATTTTAAAGGAGAAATGGTAGCAGCATATCCCCTTACCTACCACATGCACTGTCTAACCATGGCTTCTCTTTATTAAAATGTCAAGTATCCAGCTCTCCATTTCCCAGTTTTTCCCCTTCTGCACTTTATATCACTGATGGACCCAGCTACTACAGATATCATGCAAACCTTCATTGAATCAGTGCAGTGCACACTGACTTGAGCAGCTGGAACAGCTCCTGCAGCTCAGGTATGGATGAAAAAAACCACACTGAAGTTATTTGGAAAGAATAAGTGCCAAAGTATCACTGCCTTTGGCTGGAGTTGGTATCTGCTTCAGGCTTTTCCTCCAATAGAAGCACTTTTCCCAACCAATACAAGTTGTTAATTAAGGAGCAGCAGTATCTTACCACGGAATGGTTTGGTTTGGAAGGCACCCCAAAGATGATCTAGTCCAACCCCTCTGCCATCAGCAGGGACACCTTTCCAGGCTGCTCCAAGCCCTGCCCAACCTGGCCTTGAACAATTCCAGGGATGAGGCAGCCGCAGCTTCTCTGGGCACCCTGTGCCAGGGCATCACCACCCTGACAGGGAAGAATTTCTTCCTAATATCCAGTCTAAACCTGCCCTCTTCCACAGTCAGTAGTTGTTATATTTTGTCCTGTTTTCCCTTGGAATATGCAGGCACTCTGCTATTCCCGTTCTGCAGCAATAAATGGATCTTGCTGTTGCTCCTGGAACGTACTGAACCTTTAAAAAGTCAATATTGAAAGAAATAAGAGACAAAAAAATAATACTTTGATTTGCCTGATATGGGCATTGATACTGTTTTAATCATCAAGATAAGGGATTTAATTTCAGATGAGGCAAGCACCTGTTTCTCTCTTTGTGCGCTGTGGGGGCTTGCGTGGCTTTGTTTTGGTTTCGTCCCTGCACGGAGGCAGGGGAACGCCAACAAAACCAGTTTAAAGCGGTGTTACTGTCCTTGCTCCCGAGCCATCAGCTGCACAAACGCGTTTATTTGCAGTGCACAGGAGCCCTGGTGACGCTCCGGGGCCGCGCTGGAGCCCGCGGCGGGCCCGGGGCTGGGCCGTGCGTCCCTGGCGGTGC
>VZTT01060694.1:74510-124428 GCA_013400855.1 Buphagus erythrorhynchus
GCAGTGGCTGTGGCGGTGGCTGTGATGGTGGCAGTGGCTGTGGCTCCGGCTGGCTGTGGCGGTGGCTCTGGGTGGCAGTGGCTGTGGCTCTGGGTGGCAGTGGCTCTGGCTGTGGCAGTGGCTGTGACTGGCTGTGGCTCTGGCAGTGGCTGTGGCAGTGGCTGTGGCGGTTGCTGTGATGGTGGCAGTGGCTGTGGCTCTGGGTGGCTCTGGCTGTGGCTGTCCCCACCACCTTCCTAACAGCTTCGTTTCCTCTCTTTTCAGCGTATCTATCAACAAAATACTTTCCATCATTTCGGGCTATTTTTGTCCCCTTATCACAGCTCTTTCCTTGGGTAAATAGCTCTCCTGGCGCTGCTGGGACGCGTGCTGCGGTGCAGGAGGTGCGGGCTGCAGAAACCCTTCTCTGTTTTCTCCTGCTTCCCGGTGGGAGATGTTACACAGTCATTCGTGTCATCATGGAAATACACCATGGGATCGATAGAAACAGGAATACTGGACTCAAAGTAAAGCCTGGACATGAGACACAGGAAAATACAATGATTTCATGATACTTGTTTAAATCACTTTGCTCTGAATTGATGGCTTTTGTTTTTATGTATTTTTTTCACTTTTTTCTTTTTTTTTTTGCCACTGTAATTATAAATTGTATCCACTGTGCAAACATGAACAGGCTTGTTACTGCTGTTACCTGCTTGCTAGGAGTGTAACCTGACATGTCCAGACCTGGTGGGGGCTTGTAGCCACTGCTGCTTGAGTGCTAGCCAACATGTTTGGGCTTGCTTGGACTTGTATCCCAGCACAGTAAGCATGACACAGCCCAACAAAATACTGCCTATAAAAAGGGCAGTGACAAAAGGTGAGATGGATGTGTTGGTGGAGCACAAACTCCCCATGTCCCCAGTGCTGCTTGCCTATCCCTTATCAACAAATTAATAAATTGCCTTATTGATTGACCTACCCGACTGAGTAATTTATAACACCATGAAACAGCTCCTATGCTGGCAGTGTCAAGGCTTCAAGAAGGAAAAAGAGAGGCAGAAAGAAAAGGAAAAAAAAACAACCCCAGAAAAAATACTAAATTTTATGAATGTACAATATATTCAAGGAGTCAAAAAGCAGAGTCACTATTTTTCCCAGTTTGGCTGGCTGTGCAATCACCTGTATGCCCATTGTTGGTTTTTAGATATATTTCCCCCTAGTTGTTTTAGAGTGACAGTGCTTCTTATCTAAGTACCTGGTGGAGAAGGTTGCAGGTCAAGAGTGGAAGCTGTGGCATAGACCTGTCATTACTGTATTTAAAGATTCTGATATATTGTCTTAAAAAAAAAAAAAAAATCACTGTAAACAAGGTGGGACTGAAAAATCTCCCAAAAAATTCTCTGCTTGCACAGAAGGAGCATGGAAACCAGGGTTTCTGTTGTTCTGGCAAACATGTGATCCTAGAATCACAGGATATTCCAGGTTGGAAGGGACCCACAAGGGTCGTCAAGTCCAGCTCTTCAGTGGATGATCCATACTGGGATCAAGCCCATGGCCTTGGTGTTACCAGCAGCATGCTCTGACCAACTAAGCCAATACATTCTTCTAAGAGCTAAAACCCAAGGCATCATTTTGTGCTCTTTGTTATGGTCTATTATAGCTTAATATTTTCAATAATTTTGAAGGGTTTTGCATGCTGCTCCATCAATTAGAAAAGTAATTGTTCCTCTTCATACCTTTTTGGGGGGATTTTTGTCAAGATTCCCAGGGAGCTTTTGTTCTTTTTTACTGAGATTTACTGAATTTATAATAGCTCAAAATTTAATAGGGATGTGGAGGAGGGAATTACATAGGTGCACATTGCTGAAATTAGCACTTGTCTGAATCTTGAAAGCTTTTTCCAGAAAATGCCATTCTTTTCCCTAGATTTTATATAAATTCAATACATTAAGTAGTAGCAGAGCAGGTACTGATTTAGAAGAATGTGTATCATATGTCAAACTATTTTGTAAAGGGAAGAAAAATATATAAGCACTTTTAAACACCGTTACTTTTTTAGGGCTTATGTTAACATTGACATGTACAACATTGACATGCATTAACTGTAGGACATCTTAGCATTAAATTGGAGTAAGGATGTTTTTATCTCTGTTACTGGGTCATTTGTTTTAATGTATTAAAAAAATAAATTTAACATACTAAAAATACTCCTGACTTCCTTAAACACACAGAAGTTGACCCAAGGAAATGCAAACTGATAAGCTTCCTTAAGACAGAAGCAAATTTTTTGGGTGCTCTGTTGTTGAAAAGGATTGCCTTGAAGAGAATAAAGAAGCATATGTTACACAAGTTCTAAAATGGTTGAGTTAGAAACCCAACCTTTGTTGTGTTTTTAGCTAGTCTTGGGTTTGAGACAAATGCTTTTCAGAACTTGCCTGGTAACTACCTTGAAACTGTAAGATGCATCATATTTAGTATTTAGGCTGACTGTGAAAAATTGGTTTCCAAACTAAAAGGCGTGAGTCCAAGGGAGATCACAGGAGCTGGGAATGGAGTTGGAGTTGGGAATCTGTCAGAAGTTAATTTGACTGCAGTTGTATTTGAAGGTCATTTGAAATAATTTGGCTGCAGATTAATTTACTCTTGAAGAAAAATTGCAAATTAGATGTCTAACATATGTTAACCTTACTAAGAATCTTGTTATTCAGCAAAACGTTGTTGCATTGGTGGTGTAGTGATGATGCTGTGAGGATAATAATTCTGAAACCAAACTTAAATTGCAACTTCAATTACATTGCTACCTTAATTTGTAACTGAGTTTTAACTTTGGAAATGTAGGATCATTAACCAAAGGAGTTGGTGTGATGTTACTGCAGTTCCCCTGTTCTCAGTGTTCAGCCTGATCTGTTCCCACAGTACAAAAAATTCTGTTGCTGTTTTCCATTTCTTCCCCTAGATTCACACCTTTGAGTTATGCCATGCTCTTACTACTCACCTTTATCTTGGATCACAGCATTCTTATATGCATTTTGTGCCTTTTTTTTTTAAATTGAATCTCTAACAATGGGTTTCACTTACTAATTTTATCTTCTGTTCTTCTAGATATAATAGCATACATTATCTGACTTGATTTAATGAAACAAAGATGGTTACCTGAAAGTAACTCTTCAGTGGAAATGTTGAGGTATCATTTTTTGTCTTTCAGCTCAGTAGCATTTGATGCCTTTTTTTTTTTTTTTGGTTACATGCATTAATGTGTAAGAAAACCAGGCCTTGACATTGTCCTTGGATATTTTTGATTGCAATAGGATTATGGCTTTGAAGGATTAATACTTGTAAAATTAAAACTGCTGTAATTGGCAGCTGTTATTAATTAATAGTGTCAGGAGTAAATTGTCTCTTTTAAGCAGGACAGAGCAGTTTGAGACAAACTTGAGCCAGCCCCTGAATGAGCTTCTATCTGTACTGAGAATTTTGGATCTTCTCATTGCATTGAACACCAAATTGCACCTACATCCTAGCCAAGGGAGAAGTCAAAGCTGATTTTGTAGTGCTGTTGTTTAAGCTGCAGCTGAAGATCTGCCCCTTGTTCAGTTTGACTAACCTTGGAATATCTGTGGGATTCCAGTTGTCAGGCAACTAAAAGCTTTGCTTGTGTTTTTATCTTTTTTACTGATACCCGGGTGCTTTGTCATCTGGACTAGTGTGTGTTTCATGCCACAAAGGACTCTCTGTATCTAGTACCTGACCTGAAAGTGTTACTGAGGGGAGCTATTAAACTCCAAATCTACTTCCCACATGCATCCTGTGGCTCACAGTGGTCACTCGTGTTGTCACCTCGTGAAATACACCAAGCTAAAGGGTGGTAAGGATCAAATTAATTAGCAAAACCATGGGAAATCTGGATATTTCTTTTTATTTCTGCATTAATCTCACTCTAAAGGTCTATGCCAGTACGTGTAACTTAGAGAGGCTGACTTACCAGCTTTATCACCATTTTGCACTAACATGTGTCTCTTATCTAGTGGATGTAAAACAAACGATACTTGTTTGGAAGAAAGCTGACATAATTTGTGCCATGGGTTATCAAATAAAGCATGCTTTTTAAAATCTGCTCTGTTGAGTGGGGAAGGGCAAGAGGTGAAGGAAAGAGAAAACAAGATTTATCTTTCTCTTTAATAAATAAGTTGCCTTAATTCCAGTTTGGAAATCTGAACAAATGATGCAGCAATTACCGTTTTTCATGAAAAATGAGAGGTTGGAGATTTCCAGTCACTACTCTAGTGGTTTAGATGTTTATTCTCAGTGCCAGAGAACCTGTTTTGGGACTCCCATCCTCAAAAGGTGAGGTGTGAACCCACACCTGCTAGAATTGTCCAAGACCATTTGGATGCAGTATTCAGGATAGGGTTTCACTAGCCTCTTTTTTTTCTACAGCCTTGGAAAACAAACAAAAATCTGGGGTTCTACCTGGTGTGAGAACTTCCTGCCTTGCCTCCAGGTGAGTGCCATAGCCAGCAGACACTGGAGTCAAATGAAATCCTGTCAACAGGAGAGGAGCCACTTTGGCATGCCCTGAGATCCAGTGATTGCAACACTTGGCAGGCTTGTGCAAGGATTCGTTCCAGTAACAGCTTGGGATGGGGCCAGCAGAGAGTTGGAGCTGTGGTGCTACTGGGGAGTCCAAAACCACCACTGCCACATTTTTTGTTTTCTAGATTTGCCTGTGAAAAAACATGTTTTTAAATTTATGCTGTTTTAGTGTATTCAATTCAAAGTCATCACCAGGGGTGGCTTAACCAAAATTAGGTTTGAATGGATAATGTATTTGCTGAAGAGGTCATGCAGCTTTGATAGTTGGAATTTTTCAGTGATCATTAGGTAACATGTTTGTATCAATAAGAAGGTCTGTGCTGTGACTGAATGATCTGGTTTGTCTTTCTGGCACTGATTCTTATCAATTATTAGAAAATCAGTATGTATCACAGCTGTGGGGTGAAAGAGCAGCACTGTGGATGAACTTTGCAACTTGTCTCTTACTATTAAAAATTTGTCATGGATAAACAGAAAATCCTTTTGTAACGGGTACATCAGGTGTTCTAGACTTCTTAGCACTGCAGGAAACACTACAGAAAATAATATCAATGTTTAGTAGAAAAATGTCTGCCAGTACCTAAAATGATAGATTTACTATTTAACATTGCTAAGACCCAAAGTTTTGCAGTTCAAGACTGAATTTCTGATTTGTAAGTGAAAGTTGTCTGCACATCCTGTTTGCTGCCTTTCTACCAGAGAGTGATTTTGTTATTAAAAATGAATGCTGACAGGGCTCTTTGCCTTTGTTTATTAGCAGCAAGTTGTGGAAATTCAAATTAGCAACAATTCTGCTTCTGGATAAGTTAATTTTGAAGTAAGTAGGTATAGAATAGTAACTTGGGCCAGGTTATCATCAATGATTTCAACCTGCCTTGTGAATTCCAAGCAAAATCCATGTAAAGGAAGCATTAAAATTATGGGCTAGAGATTCCTAAGGTTTCTTACCAGACTAAAGTGAGCAATAGAGGACTAATACAAATGTACTGTAATACAAAATTACAAATTATGTTTTCAGCACTTTTAATTGATTTGATTTGGCAATATATTTAGCAGTGTTTAATCCCAGGTACATTTTAACAAGAAAGATGTCAACTAGAGAGTCTGGGCAAACAACTTGTTAAAAGTTCCTGGTTGCCATCAGTGCATTTGTTTCCAAACTAGGTCTCTCAGTCTGTTTCCCATCACAGTGTCCTGAGAGGACCTTGCTCTATCTTTTTTTAAAAAGCTTTGGTATGTGTGTACTTCTCACGATATGTATAAGTATTTCCATTAGAGTCAGTCAATCAACACCAAATAACAAATGCTTTTACCATTAATGGGAGCACTGGGTGTGTGAGGAGGGCAGGACTGTGCATGTAAAGGCAGCACATGGAACAGGAGGAAGTGCTGTGGGGTATTTGCTGCTTGGTAATATCCCAGGCAGGTCTCATGTTGGGTTTGTGTGGTTGCCTTTTGGGGTAGAGGTGGGTCAGGGGATCATAAAATGTGCACTTGTTTTCCAGTTGAGTATTTTGCCAGATAATGGAACTGGGACCAGGGTACTACTTAAAATATATATGGATGGGAAGAAGAGAAAAGAATAACTAATCTAAAAAACATTCCATCCATTTTCATTTATTGATCATTGTACTGATACCAGATCCATGTTTTCAGCACATCCCACCTGGAGGTTTTCTGCAGCACTCTGTAGCTCAAACAGCACTTTCTGCTTTTCATGTAGCCTCAGTCAGGTCTGGTGTATTTGCATATCTCTAATTAAAGCATAAGGAGATGTGTAATTAGCTGGTAGTGCTACCTGATTCTTTATGTGGATGTGTCATTGTTAAAAGGCTGGTACACTGGTACACAGACCAAGCAGTGTCTGTCTGGAAGTCCCCATCAAGGCTGAAGGAACCTCATCTGACAGATTTTTAACTTGCTCTGTCTTTCAGCTTCTGAGGCTGCCTTAGCTTAGCTGGAGAGCTTCAGGTGAGTGGCAGGGACAGTTGTGCTTTCTTTGTGTTACTCAGGGATGTGGGCTGTGAGTAAATGATGGGGGCACTGACAGAGCCACCACCTCAGCAGCAGCTGCACCACAAGGTGTTTGCACATTGTGTGTGGCTGGCTGCCCTGGTCTGCTTCCTTGTTGATGGGGTAAAGGGATGATGGGTTGAGCCAAATAATGGATATATATATTATTCTACTCTTAAAGAGTAAAAAGATAAAAAGGGTGAGTCAACCATAGGTGCATCATTGTGTCCTTTGTGCCATGACACAGAGGCCAGGAGATGGGACAGGCTTGCTGAGAGCTCAGCAGGATGATGTGTGTGTGTCAGAATCACAGATTCACAGAACAAGGCAGAAAGGACCCTAGGGATCACTGAATCCACCTCCTGGCCCCACACAGGACATTCCCAAGAGTCACACCATATGCTTGAGGGTGTTTTCCAATTGCCTTTTGAGCTCTGCCAGGCTTGGTGCTGTGACCCCTGCCCTGGGGAGCTGTTCCTGTGCCCAGCCACCCTCTGGGGGAAGAGCCTTTTCCTGATACCCAACCTAAACCTCCCCTGACACAACTTCAGGCCATTGCCCCAGGTCCTGTCACTGTCACACAGAGCAGAGATCAGTGCCTGTCCCTCCTTTCCCTCAGGAGGAAGTTGTGGACTGTGATGAGGTCTGACCTCAGTCTCCTCCAGGCTGCCCAGACCCAGTGCCCTGAGCTGCTGCTCACACCTCCCCTCCAGACCCTTCACCATCCTCCTGCCTCCCCTGGCCATCACAGCCCTGGCCATGGCACAGAGCTGTGGTAGAGGATCAGCCCCCTGCACAGGGGCTTGTGCAAATGTTGTGATGTCTTGCACACAGTGGGTTCTTTTTCCATACACGTAATTATCTTCTATTTTCTTTCAGAGAGACTCCCTTAGATGTGGTTTGCATTTGCAGGCATTCCAGCGTTTCTTTGACAGCAGCGAGGTGCAGGCTTGAAAGCAGCTAATTATGTGTCCTTGGGATTAGAGGATTTGTATCTGCAATTAAATTGCCTTTTAGCTCTCTCAGAGTTCAGCCTGTTTCCTGTAGTTTGGATTCCTAAATGGACATCCCTGACAAAGCTTATGTGCAGTTTTCTTAACCTCATCTATAGTTGGTTGCTCAGCATCATTGGGGGACAAAAGAAAAATTAATTGGTGTTCAGGCAGTGAATGTTTTAATTTTTGCAGTTGTTAGTGCAGCATTCAAACAAGTCAGTGTAATTTTATTTATAAGCAAGTGTTTTGCTTTATTAAGTATTAAATCAAAGAGGTAACAAACCTAGAGATAAAGAGTATGACTATTTTTTCAATTATTTGAAGCTATTCTTTTTTTTATTTAAGAAAATGTGATCTTGAACAAATTTCATGTGTATTGAGAACTGTTTTCTGGAGTTTCAGTATATTATGCTTTCTCCTGGGGAAGAAAACTATGGGATTAGACCAGATATTTTTACTATATTGTCTCCAATTTTAAAAAGTTACAGCAAGTATAGTGGGTTTTCTTTAAAGAAATGGCTGTTTTCGATTTAAATGAGGGGAAATTTATTAATTTATTTCTCTTCACTGTGAAATTTTAATAATTAAGTCAAGTGACCTGAGGAATAAGAGTCTTTCCTTAGTTAAATTATTTAGCTCCAGTCTCAAGTAAGGAAAAGATTTCCTGTGGAGCTCTTTTGTATTTGTGTTAAGCTGAAACTTCCTCTGGATTTTAGGTCCTTTCCTATTAAGCAAACACTTGTGCTTGTTTCATTTGCATAGTTTTAGCATGAACCTCCCTTAATCTATGCATGGATGCCTTGAACAGAAATATCACACGTGATAAATACCTCTTAAAACTGTGAGGAAGCCCTGCACAATCTGAAATGGCAAATTCTTAGAATTGGCTTTTCCAAGCTTCCAGGTGGGGTGAGGGAGGAAGGGATAAAAATATCTTCTTTTTTCCTGTTTTATTTCTTTGTCTTGCCTAATGGGCCACATAGATTCCTAAATCAATTTTACAGATGTTAAGTTTAAAGAAAATTACACATTCAGAGTATTCTTCAGTGTTATAATTGATAGCAAGCATCATGAGTCATTTATTGTTTGCAAAGCACTGAGACATTTGTTAATGCCACATTTTACTAATGATTTCAGAAAGGATAAGTTAATAGGCCTGAGTTAAGGCCCATAGATACTATCATTTAGTATTTTGTAATGTTGAATTAAGTGTACTTGTGCAGTATTAAATGCCCTGATCTGGCTCTGATACAATATTCACACACAAGCTTAATTTGGGGAGTAATGGGGAGGCTTAATCCTGTTCACACATTTGTGATTGCTGCTTTTGCTGTGGGACATCATGCAGTCATAATTGGAAGGATGTTCATTAAGCATATTTCATTAATATATAATGAGCACCATAAATTCAGTGACCTTTGAGATAATTCACTTACATGTCTTGCTTCATTACTACATTTTCCACTTGTTTATTCTTCAGACATGAAAATGCATGAATTTCTGAGCTTCCCAGTATCTCACAATGTATCATGTGTTTTATGATAAGCCATAAGAGATTTTATAAAGAATCTTCTGCTCTCTCTGCTTTAAAAGTCAGAAATGACAGAAAGAGGGAATTAAGCGTCAATTAACAAAGCTGTGACTATCAATCACTATTTCTTTATGAATTTAAATGTAAATATGTAAACATCCATTACAGACAAGTAAATTCACGAGTCATAGAGTCACTCAGGTTGGAAAGTCCACTCATGAACTCAGCAGTGACAGGTCCACCACTAAAACCATGTCCATCACCCAGCAGTCCTTGTTGTGTGAAATATTCCTGTTTAACTAGGCAAGTACGTATATTCTTGTGTATATTTAAGGGAAAAAAAGCCCAAACAAAAATAAAATAGTTTTTAAAAAAATTCAAGAATATCTGTAATACTTAATGTTATAAAATAACACTTGTGGTGTGATCTATTCAATTTGAGTCATCTTCAAAGAATGTGCAAAGCTGGTTCAATTTCTTTTGGCTTTCTTCGTACACCACATACAAAATGTAAGGTCCTCTGAAAACTTTGAGGTGAGGTTAGTCTTGCTATCTGAAAATAATTTTATCATAATATTTAATTATTTTTGTTTACTGGTGAAGGTTAGCTGTGATGTGTACAAGTTGAAGAACAAAGTCTGTCAAGAAAGTGTGCATATGTGCATAGTACATTTAGAGTAAACATTCAGTTGTGATGGGAGTGTTTCTATCCCTGAGCAATACTTAGTTTCTTCCTCTTAAAAATCAAATTATGATGAAATAAACCTGAGGGGAATAGCATTCAATTTGCTGTTGTAATGGCTGGAGTTGTAAAATGAAGCTTCCATTTTAATTTTCGTACCTTTTTGTGTTATACCCAAGGTAGTAAAATGTTTCAATCAGAAGACCATGAAGCCTTTTTATATTTCCTCTACACCAACAATTTGAATAATTTCCAAGCTATTGATTGAGAGTAGATCTCATTTTATGAAGTCTCCATTTTGACTTTTCCCGATGGAGCAATTACCCTCTGTGATTCACCAGCCACTTCTAATGCACGCACGTTCCTGTGATTCAATTTATGTGGAGTGGAAGGGCGGCTCTGCTGGTGGAGGATTTGTGTGTGTCCCTGCAGTTTGTACTGATGAGCTGTGTGAGGAACTTCAGCTCACAGAGTCCTTTGAAATCATCCCTGGAAGTTGTGCTTCCCTCTCTACATCAAGTGCTTTGGTGAGCAACCAAGTGGTGTTCGACCTATTTTTGTCTGAGATGCACCCATCAAACTCATCTAGAGGAGCAGCATCAAGCAGCCTTCCAGTCCCTAAAGGAGCTTCAAGAGAGCTGGAGAGGGACTTCTGAAAAGGGCATGGAGTGACAGGACAAGGGGGAATAGCTTCAAACTGACAGAGGGCAGGGCTGGATTAGAGATTTGGAGGAAATTCCTCCCTGTGAGCATGGTGAGGCTCTGGCACAGGTCACCCAGAGAAGCTGTGAATACCCATCCCTGGAAGTGTCCAAGACCAGGCTGGATGGGGCTCTAAAAAGCCTGGGATGGTGGAAGCTGTCCTTGCCCATGGCAGGGGGTTTGGAAGGGAATGACCTTTGGGGGTGCCTTTGAACCCAAACCATTCTGTGATTCTGAATTTTTAAGGACACTGCTTCACTGAGAGGAGCTGTGGTGCTTTAAATGTGTGTAGCTTCTGGATATCGCTTGGAGTTGAACCTGTGCTACCAAGGAAGCAATCACAGGAACAAGAATTAGGATGATGTGGTTGCTGCTTATCTGGGGAGAGGTGTGTGTGTTTGTCTGTTTTTATGGAGTAAATGGCTAAAGTGTCAAGAGGCAGCATTCTCATATACCATGTATGAGTAAAACTCAGGATGACAAAAAAGGGATGTAGAGGCACAGGACCCACAGATGAGTTGGATACTCCAGTGCTGTTTCACGAGCCTCCAGTATTGTTTTAGGTAGAAATACAGTTAAAAATAAGTTATTTCATCTTATGAGCTTTCATTCCCCTCTATATTTTCCCTCTCAAAAAATGGAAAAACCCAGTCAATCACTGAAACACTGAGCTTTCTTGCTTGTAGTTCCCCCAGTACAACAGCCTTGCCCTTCTTTCATTGTTCCTTCCTGCAGGAAAAAAAAAGTTCATCACATTGAGCCCTTGGAGGCTTCTTCTGGCTGCATGGAGAAGAAGAGTAATTACCAGGTTTCTGATAAGCTGTTTCACTGTTAATGACTTGCATTGCAAGAAATGCAGATGAAATTGTGACTAGCAGGATCAAATCTTGACACACAAGTGGGTTTGGATTGGCTTTTAACCTGAATGCAGTTGTCTGGCCCCTTGGGTCTGGCCCAAGGCTGGTGACTAAGACAGTGACTCTACTTTTAGGGGAATAGCAACATTTTCTCATCAGCAGTAACTTCAGAGATATTCCAGTAATAGCATTTTGTTGGAGGTTGTTTGGCTTTTTTCATGCAAATTTATCTATGAGAAAGTCTGAATTTTCAGTAAATAATCATTAAGATTATGTTCCTTCTGTCTTTCCTTAAACTACTGATTCATACCCATGTTTGATAAGAGTCTGGGTATGAATCACACAATAAGTGGCCAGCAAACAGCTGAGGGCTGTGACTGACTGAGAAATGCTACCCTAGAGTCTCCTCAAGCAAGAAGAGAATTTTCCATCCCAATCAAGGGGAAGAGAAATTCAAGTGAGTTGATAAGTTGTGTCCTTTGTAGAGGAACACTGGAAAGCAAATACCATTTTAAGAAAAATCAGTTTCTTTCACAGTATTGGGCTACATCATATCTTTTCTAGGATTTTGTACCTTGTGAAGGAAAATGTTGACTTTTTCTTTGTTTTCCAAAGTCTGTGTTCTTGGATCAACTTAGTTATGTGTTCTCTCACAATAGCAGGTTTTAGTGCCTCAGAACAAAGCCCTGTGGTATCTTTGTACTGCTGGTAATAGTGTTTACCAGCTGTAAGTGATTTAGAAGTCTGGAGCAGATACGAATTGTTTTGAATTTGAATTCTTTCCATCAGAAATTTTTATCCCTCAAACCTATTCCTATGCTAATATATAATCTATCTACACGAATAATATGATATTTTCTGCATGCCATAATTATTTAAGTTTCTATCTGTGTTTTATGGTTGATGGAAAACTGGCAGAATTGGATCTGGCATAGCAAGGCTGGCTCAAATGATTATCAGTTTGCATGTTTGACATTCTTGGCCTGTTAAGTGTTGTATTTTACACTTAATGCTTTAAGATTAGCATGATAGATTAGCTTGCTTAGATGAATGTTTTTATAATTTATGCTCTTATTAACTGTTCTGTTGATCCTAGAAAATATGTCTTTTTTTTCCTTGATGGATGTCACATCATAGGAATACAGATTGTAAATCAAGTGCTGCTTTATGCTGTGGTGGTACTGTGTTAGAATCTGTTTCAGATGAAAAGTACTGAGATATATAGAACTCTCAGGAAATGCAGAATGTGCTTCTGCTGTCTTGTGATGTAAATTCACAGCCCCTGTCACCTGCCTTGCAGGCTTTGTTACTCTGGTGTTATCCATAAACATGATTAAATTTCCTGAAGATGAAACGAAGGAGCCTGGCAAAACCAAGAGATATCAGAGCTCAAGAGCTACCAATAGCTCACACATCCTTCTGCTAAACACCAGGGTGGGTGGAAGTCGAGACAGGAACAAGCCAGGCTGTACAGAAGAGTACAAAGCTCCCATTTGACTCGATTTAAAGGCTGTCTGTGATCTCACACATCTGTGCTTTTATGCATATGTGCATATAGTATCTGGGACTTGGGATCCTATTTAGGATACTACATGCAACAACAAATTCTGAAGTATTTATACAGAGACATTATGCAACATCTGTGTTTCTTTTCCAATCCAGATTCTGGAGTATAGTGTCCCTTGAAAAGCAGCTGGAGATGTGAAAGAATTTTGGATGATATTTCCTTCAGAATTTTCTCCTGGATACTCTGGATTCTTCAGTTTCTTCTTGTGCCAATGGTTTCTCTCATTAAGTCAAGTTATGCAATCGTGGCATGGAGACATATATATAATAACTGCATGTATGCTTTTGTATAGTTTGGACACCTAAAGGCTGTGCAGGGTAATTTAGTATGGTCACTAAAATTTCAGTTCTCCCCCACTGAAAAAGGTCACCAAATCTTCTTTATAACCATCTGTATAAATAATTTAGTTCTGTATTGATTTTTCAGAGATAACCTTTAGCTTGTTTTGCACCTGCTCTGAGCTGGTTAAGTGTGAGGCAGATCCAATTTAGAACACATATATGGCTGTATTAGCATGTTTTTGTACCTCAGACTGTAAGCCAAGGCTCTCAGCTTTGAACTTCAGCTGGCTCAGGCAAGTTGCTCTGAGCATCAGCTGAATATGGAACACAAACACTGATAGCATAAATCCCACCCTGTGGGGCCTCGGATCATTCTGTACTCTTTTGAATGCCAAACACATAAAATTTTTATGTTCTTCAAATAATCATTTTTTCCCAGGCCTGATTCCAACCTTCACCTCAAAGAGAATATTGCTCAATTCAAGTTAAATAGCAATTCAGAGGGTGGAATAGAGTGGGAAACATTGGCTGCTGTGGGGATCTTTTGAAATGGACTTAGTGAGTGATTGAGTAATTACTATTCTGCACTAATAATTACTGAGCTATTAATATGCTTAAAAAAAGACAACTCCACAAATTCCAGCTTCTTCATATGAAAACCTCTAGCATGTAGCTCATGGTTAGAAGATCATGGTAGGAGTCTGTGGCTTGTTACGTGCCTTAAATACCTTGTCATTACATGTCTAAAAATTGTCACTTGCACCTGAAGAGGCTACATTAGAAACTTATTAATACCCAGGCTAATTTTAATTATTCTCTCTTGTGTAGAAATAGATTTTAATTTAGATTAATAGCAGACCTCTCTGGAGCATTTTCAAAATAACCCAGGCAAATAGTTTCTGTAAATATATATATATATATATATATATGTATATTAGTTTAGCTGTGATTTTTAATTTTTTTTAACTAAAATAGATTTTGATGCCAATATCTTCTTTTGACTGAGCAACTAAAGATCATTGTTACAAGGTTAGGTCCTTAAAAGGAGCAGATAAATTCTCCAACAAGCACTGTGTGGGTTGGTGTTTGTAAGATGCTTTTCCAAATATCACCATGAGGTGTTTTGTGGAAATGTGTAGTTTTGTTTTCTTTGCTCTCTCCATTCTCTTTGCCCTCCTCCTTTCCATTCTCCTAAATAGTAATTAATGCCTAGGATCAGCATGGTTGCTGCTGCCATGAGAATATACTGCAGGAAGAACAAAAGAATGACGTGTGCTTTGAAAAGGAGCCAGATAGTGAAAAATGATTACAGCCTGCTTAATTACAGGCTTTTTCAGAGCAGCATGTTTAGTTTTGCATCACCTCAAAAACTAATAACTTCATGGCTTTGTAAAACCAAGAAAGCAAAAAGAAGTTTGATGTCCATTATAAAAAGAACAGCGATCTGGTTTTTGTTTTTAGTGTAGTATGTGGAAAAGTTTAGACTGAAGAACAGCTTTAAATAAATCATTGAACAAAAAGAAACAAATATCAGCTAAAAATACAGAAAATGTGATTCACCATTTCCTCTCAGCTGGAGTTGTTTGTTGCAGTCTGGGTCCCTGCTGCAGGCACAGTTGGTACCTTGGGTTTTGGGTGGGGACAGCAGGGTTCACCTGCACCTCTGGTCCTCCCCACCCTCCTGAGCAAAGGTTTCTGTCCTCCAGGGTGGCCACCCCCATCCCTCTGCTGCTCAGGTGCAGGTAAGGTCTGCACCACTGCCACTGCTACCCAAGCAGGGCTGTCAGAGGGGGCTGATAGAAGTTACAGAAGCTTTCCCACCTTCCCTGCTTCTCAGGGGATCTCAGCTGCCCTGTGACTTGTGCACAGAGAGCCTGTCTGGAGTGTGAGCAGCCAGAGCTCAAGGACACCCTGCTCAGGCTTTCTGCTCCTTTTCTGGTCGTGTCTGTGTTGGGAGGAGCTCCATCCCTTCCCTATTGCCAGTGCCTCTCAGCTCACACTGCACTGTCTCCCCAGAAATAACCTTTCCTTCATTCTTGGACGTGGAGCAGGGGATGACTTCTCATTGTCTATCAGACATTCTTCCTAAGGGCTTGATCTTCATCCCACCCAAGAGACAGCCAGTACATGGATTTACCTTGGTAGGAGAATTGCTTTCCAGAAATGCAAAAGAGGCAAAAAAAGGTGCAATTTTCCAGGTATAATAGTTCTGAGGTGGAGTTCTGCTCTGCCAGACTGGGGATTTTAACTGATGGTTGTTGAATTTCTCTAACCTGATCTTCTTGGGGTGGGCTCTTGGACATTCATACAACCCCCCATCTCTGAGTCCACCATCAAAGCCATGAGCTGGCAGATTTTGTGTTTCCCTGATGGAGCAGATGTCAGCCTGATGATTCTGGACCCATATATACCCATACTGTGAACACACAAACCCCAACAGGTCTGCATTTGATTTATTGTGGATTAGACAGAACTAATCAACCTAAACAGGTCTTTAGAAATATCCTGGGGTTTATTTTTAAAATCAGTTGTTGATCTGGAACATTCCTGTCCTTTTAACAAGAAATGTTCAGCCTTAGCCTTATCTGAAGATGGGTTTTAACAAGTTTTCTGTTTGTTAATACCTGAATCCCAAGGTAACATTCATCTTCTATTTAAAAATTAAAAAATAGTTATCTGAGAGTTGATAGGGTCTTTATTTGGATATCTGTTTTAATTGAGGGATTTTGTCCTATTTAATATTAGCATCTGAAGAACAGTTTACTGAAAGGTTGGATGAGCATGGAGGCAGCTCAATTTGAATGTAATCAATTCTCTCAAGGCTTTTCGGGGAAGTTTACTGTTAAGAAGGTTTCTAGGAAGAAAGAGAGCATATCGACCTAAAGTTTCTGATATTTTATGATAAAGGATGAGAGGGGGAAAAAAACCTAACCAAGTATCTCAGTGTTGCTCCTTAAACATCACGACGAAAAGAATACAATTGCAGCACTTGTCCTGTGTCTCTGCTGCATTTTTTCAACCTAAACATTGTTTCTAATAGCTCTGCACCTCGTTATCTACTTTTGTCAGCATCATACATGTTTTCATGAACCCTTGTACTGAATGTGCAAAATCTCTCATTCACCTTGAGTGTGCTTGAGGTGAATGTCATTACAGTAGTGTGGTTTCCTCCCAAATCTGCCCTAAACCAGGACAAGTAGTAAGGCACTTTCTCACTAGTTCTAAAATAGCAGGTTGATTTACATACTTATTTTTATAATATTGAGAGGAAAAAGTAGTTAAATACCACTATTTTGTATGCAAGAAGGGAATATTTCTTATGTTTCACTGCTGTCATATGAAAGTCCCTAAATTGCTTTTGGCAAGTAGATAACTTAGAAATTGCTTTAGTGACAGAAGTGTTTTGAAAATAAACCTTGAAAGTGAGAATATGAAACCTGTAATTATCTAATGGAAGACTGAAATGGTTTTTAAAAGCAAGCTAAAAGGTAAACACTGGAGTTGCTGCAGTTATCAGACCTCTCCACATGCTGTGCTGTATCTGTGTAATGTGGGTACATAGGACAGGATTTTCCAGATGCCCATTAGTCACAGAACGTTCGGGTGAGGTACTGGGATCACAAAAACATGGAAAATATGTTTGCAGGTAGTAGCATTTGTGGAGGCAGACAATTTCTTGAAGAATTTCATAATTTCTTCCTGAATTTTTAATCTTTTTTTTTTTTTGCTTCTATATTTTTCAGCTTACTGGGCTCCCCACTGGTTTTCTGCCAGGGATAGGGGTGCATATTTTGTGTGAGAGCCTGATGCCTTGTTGTACACAAGTGTTTTACTGGGGCTAAAACCCCACTGAATGCTTGGCCTTGGTTGGGATGAGCATTGGCTGCTGGTACACTCGTGTCAGACCCATGTTCTTCTCAAGGGTTTGCTGATGGTAGAGTTTGATTTGGTCACAGAAGATCCAAGGTCTGTCAAACTTAAATGCTCCTTCGTTTTTTTGTAACTGTGGCTCACTAGTATTGTCACTGCAAGAGATGAGTATTTGCTTCTTTATTAGTGAGAAACATTTATTACTCTGCACAAAGAACTTGTCACCTCTGAGAACTAGAATCCTTGGAAGACTTTGGGAAGAAACGTGATTAGAAGCGGGAAAAGTTTGGCAGGTACTGTTCTTGTTAATGTCCACTGGAATTTGGGGTTTTTTTTGAAGTCACTAATGTCACTCTTGATTGTCATTGAGACTAGATGACAACTTCATCTCCCTGTTACTGCCATCTCAAAAAGCCTCCATCAATGTGAGAGAGCAAAATACCTGTCTTTGCTGCTGAGCACGAAGTTTGTGTTCCCTGCTGTGGCAGCTCAGCCCATTTCTGTGCTCAGGGATACACCATGACAACTTTAGGTCACGGTGCCTGTGTGGCTGCAGGGGAATGGCTCTTGCACACATGCCTGCATAGGAAATATTAGTGTCAGAAAGCTGAGTAAATATTTTCTTCAAACTGATTCACAGCTTTAAAAGTGAGTCTCTAATGAATTGTGTTCCTGAGGAAAATGGTACGAATTTTTGGCCTGTGAAAAACATTAATTTCTTTACTTCCAAAGGGAGCTGCTTCAGCTGGAGTTAGATAGCTATCAGTGGTTGCAGTGATGTAGTATTGCAACACCCAGAATAAAATGTGCATGAGGCACAGAGAACATAAGGAACCTTGTTAATCTGTTTTGTTGTCCCATCCAGGATAAGGCTGGCATTGCTTCCTGCCACTGCTCCGATGCCAGAAGAATCCTTTCTTCCAGTTACACTTAACAGCCCTGAGATGTGGCTTTCATACTTCCTATGATATGAAGGGTCCCTCTTGGTATTGAAGTAATTTCTGCAGTTTAAAAAACATCTGGGAAGATTGGCTGTTCTTCCTGAAGGTATCCTGCCAGGGAAGCTGCATGGGACACTGATGGCGATGGCTGAAAGAGCAGTGTCTGATTTTAAAGTAACTCAAAGGAAGGATTATTACTAGAATTTGACTTTTCTATTCTTTTTGGCTAAAACGAAACTAAAAAGCCAAACAAACACATCTCAAAAGATACTTCATCTTGCAGTTATTATGGCCTTAAATAATAGTTGCTCTTAACTGGCATAAGCTGGTGTTGTTGCCAAGAGAAGCAGTCCCACCTTCCCTGGCAGCCTGTTCACATTCCTGTTGCCTCCTCCACTGTGCCAGCGTGAGGGTATCTGCAGCTGAGCATTGACATGGGCTGAGGAACTGACACAAGGTAACAGTAATTCAAGAGAAATTGCTGGATTTTTGTGTTTTGGTCTTTCCTCAGCTGAGTTAGCTGCTCTCATTTGCCACCTGGCTCTCCATGTGCTGGTGTGATGGGGGAATGACACAGGGCAGGAGCAAAGGGCTGAGGAAGCAGAATCTGTTCTGTGGGTGATGGTTGTGCTGGCCCAGGTGATGGGAGAATAAAGAATTAAAGGTGTAGTTGCTGGTTTTAACGTGCAACCTTTGAAGTCTCATGTTCTGCTGGACAGTGAAGGGTAGTAGTGACCCATGTGCAAACTGCTGTGGTGCAAGTGTTAATTGTTTTTCCAGATTTGAGTCATCAGCTCTCTGACTTTATAATGCTCCACAAATGCACATTATCATTGGATGAAATAGGCTTTAATATCCCATTTCTGTGTTGGTGGTGTAGATCCTCTCATACTGCTGACACAGTGAAGCAACTCTGTTTAATATAAGTCTTTTTTCCAATGGTTTTCCTCTGGTTTTATTTTGGTGTATAAATCTCTGTAAAATTACTCTGTTTAATGCTTCTCCAGAGGAATTGGTATGCTACTTTTAACTGCAAGTGTGTACAGAGGTCATCTATGGATCTGGAATTAGTCAAGCAAAGATTAATGCTATCTCTGTAGCTGTTTTCTCCTTGCTTAAAAAGAAAACAAAGTTGATTGCATGTGAGTGGGTGTAGAAAAGCAGAGGAAAATTTTCTGATAGGCCTCTGTATGTATGTTGGATGATGTTTGCTTCCTTGTGCAACTCTACTGATTTGTCCAGTATTTTTTTATCATGAAATGAACTTGTACAGGCACATAGTTATTTATCATAAACAATTTAGAAGCTTTAAAGACTCTTTTCTATCTGTTGTGCATTTGAATTAAGGATCTTTTTCACAAAAAAACTGTGTGGTCTTCAATGCACTGTGTCATAATTTGCTTGTGTAGCTAAAATGAGGACAAAATTGTTTTTTAACACATTTGGGATGAATGGAAGATTAAGCTTTACTGTCCTTATGACAGGAACTGGAGTTCCCTCTTATTTGCAGAAATAAGCCACTGCCAGTCAGCTCTTAAAGCCTGTTTTAACCTCACTGCCCAGGTGAGAATCAGGGGCTGCTACAACTTCCACCCAGCACAAGCAGAGCACTTTGCAGTGCTCCACACACTGTGGAAACTTGGAAAGTTTGGAAGCTTGGAAACAGCGGTTTTTAATTTTATCAGGAAAAGAGAATGCCAAGTGGGGTTTTGGGGGGGGCTAAAGAGATGCTGATGGCTTCTTCACAGCCATAATCCTGCCTGAAATGGAGGTAACTTTCAGTGCTGCCTCCTGCATCTGCACAGCTACTTACACAATATATTTTTGAAAACACTTATGAGGATAAATGCAACAAAAATCAAAACATGGAATAATGCCATACTCAAGTTTTGGATCCCATGAGTTCTGTGGTCTTTTAATTAAAAATTGACTAATAAAAATGTATCTTAATTGTGCTGGAAGAACATCTTTCACAGCAGATGTTCAATAAAATGTAAGCTGGGCTTTCAGCATCTCTGTTTCTAGTTGTGATGTCTTTGTTGTGAAAAGTTGTCATCGGTCTGAGTACATCATTTTTCGAGCCACCTGCTGTTCCTTTCCTCTTCTCTCCTCTTCCCCACTTGTTTCCTTTTGAGGTTGATACTGAAAAGCATTAAACCTGAGGGTGGCCTCCTTTCTACCAAACTTGCTTCTCACACTGTGCTCTCCTGCTAATGCTTGTTTTATTAGCCCCCTTCTTACCCTGGCAGCAGAGGCAGTGACGTAGCAGCCAGGGCACTTTTCCAAACCCTGAAATTTTACAAGCAGTACACAGTGGAAACATTTATAAATCTGTTCCAAGATACATATACACTGGGTGTATATATCCAAATGTAAATATTCAGATCTGTTTGTTGAGTTTTCAATTCGCTACCCAGTTAAAGTTTAATATTCGGGTGTCCATGGAGAACCTTTTGCTTTCTGTGGTCAAGATGACAGAAGGTTTTTTCGGGAGGAAAAGAGCTGTTTTCTTATCTTGATGTTCCCTGAGGCTTATCTGGAATCCTGGAGCATCCACGTACTGGGTGTTGATAAGGAGGGAGCTGGCAGCTCCACCAGGTCTGCGCTGCTCACTCCTTGATGCTGAGTCATCTGTATGAAGGGATGGGCTCCTGCAGGTTTCAGGGTCTGATGTGGCTTTTTTCATCTCTGAACAAGACTGTTTTCTGGTTTTTTGGTGAATCATAACTTTTTTTGAGGGGTTGGGGTTCTCTGAAGCCCATCACTTGCTAGGTGGAGAGCTGTAGCAGCTCTTACATTGTTCAGAACAGGAGGCAGAAGAGTCACTAGGATAAGTGAAGCTTTGACCTCCCCAAGTGGAAAACTACATTGTGTTTCTCTCTGCAAGTTGAAGAAATCTGACTAGTTTAAAACTGAATTTTTACTGCTTGTAGTATTTGATCTGTTTTTTTCTTATTTATGACTTGTTGACTTGTAGGCAAAATCCACTTTGGGTGCTTTAATACCTGGTCAGATTGTCTTGAAAAATGTCGTCTTTCAGAGCGTGAGTTCCATGTCTGACAAAAGACAGTGATCAAAACCTGTGTCTGAAGAAAACCCAGGCATTGAGAAACTTCAGCATTGATGGTTTGCCTCTAGATTTGAATTAAATGGATTTTTATAAAAGCAAACCTCTCCGTCAAATACTGAGACCAAAAGTTCACAGGATTGTAAATTCCTGGGTGTGATTTTTTAGTCTTATAGGTTTGTTCCCATGCTTAAGACTTGGTGTGAGAAGAAGTCTTCACCTCAAGTGTCTGGTAAATCCCTTAATCATCTGCTGAAGAATCAGATCATCAATCCCTTAATCATCCTGTCAAATGACAGTGAATCTTCAAATGTAATGGTTTAGTGATATTTCTTTTAATTATTAACACTATTTTTTCTTCTTTACTGTATCTGAAATGTGATATCTGCAGTTCCAAGAGCAAGGGCAAGTGCAGAAGTTAGCAGATATGGCAAGTTTGTATTCCAGCCCTTCACTGTACGAAATTATTAAACACAATTGCTTGAAAAAACATTTGGTATCAGTGGAGCTAAAAAGCATGAAAAGGTCCAAACTTGACCTTTGGGAAGGAAATATTACCCATGCTTAGTGAAGCACATCTGCACCTTTTGCTTCCTCTTGATTGAACTGGTGTTTGAGGATTTACTTGGAAGTGAGCATGTGCTCAAGTGCATTCCTGAATTGGAGGCTCATCTGTTCCTCAGGAAGAGGCCAGTGCTCCCTCCTTCCCTGTGGACCTTTCTGACCATCACAGAATCACCACACCTGACTCTGCAGGGACACTCTTTGTCATTCCTGTCTGGCACACAGGTAAATCCTGACTGTATTTCTTGAAGCATCCATTTTCAAGAAGAAGGGATGAAGTGAGGACCAGAGGCCGTGGTACACACTCTTCTTCAGACTTGGTGGTGCTGCAAAGTATGAAATTTATCTAGTCCTAGCAAAATGCATTTCTTCTTTTCTTAAAGTTAGCCTTCTGTTATTGGTCATGTATTACTGCAAGTGCAGTAAGCTTTGGGAATTTTGATAAATTGTTTACAGGTGGAAAGGAATAAATCACTAGGCATAGGAGTATCCCCAGTTCAGTATGAAACACATAAAATAATTAAATTCTCCATCTGCATTATTATTATTATTATTANAGGGACAGGAATTTGCAGAATTTACTGAATGGCAGTAGTTGCCACAGAAATAAGGAGATACTAAGATTTTAAGGAGCAACCAAGAAAGAATCTGTTGAATTCATCTATGTATAAGTAGCATACAGTCATGGCAAGGCCCCTGAGTATACCATGTTCTTAAATAACATTTCTCATCTATCACTTTGGTAGTTTGACACAAAGGAGTAAAGTAGTTTGTCTTTTATCAGATTAAATTCTCACCCAATAAATTCTCAGCTAATTTCCTTAGTTGGTTTCTGCTCCACCTGTTAGGCTGTGGTGCCTAACACTAAAATTGCTGCCTCTGATGGGGGAATCAATGAAGTCTTAAGAGTGTGCCATGCCCACCACAGCATTTTCCTTCAATGCAGGGATGCTGGTACATCCTGTCCCTGACATCCTCTGATTTGTGGCTGGGGAGATAGAAGATCCAAAGGGATACAGGATCTGAATAGTGGAAATACCCATTAAAACCAGCCCTCATGTGAGCAGCAGAGCAATACCAGCCTGATTCTCTCTGGATTCACCTCATCTTTGGATTTTCTGGTGCCAAATGAGGCAATGGTTTCTTGGCTGTTTTTGAAGCCTTCACAACTATATTCTGGTGCCTGGTATGTGTGGCTCCAGCTGCAGCCATGTCTTTGGTGGGAATTTTATTCCTGTTTATGAATCCTGTTGGACCTTGATGTTTGGGGCTTTGCTGGCACAGCAGCAAAATCTGGCTGGTAAACCTCCTTTTTTGTCTTTATTTCAAGCAAAAATTCCAGGCAGGAGCTGGAAAACTGTGTAGGAAAAATTGGTGCCAGCCAGAAATGGCTGTCAGTGTTAACACAGCTGTTTTCAAAAGTTACAGCAAGTTTTGTTTTTATGCAAATTTTTTTAAAAGGGCTGAATTTTAGATAGACATCCCTTGGGGTCAGGCTATCATAACAAAGAGCAGAGTGTGGTACCACACAGTGACAGGTAACAGGAGATACATCTACTGGAAACACTAACAAAAACATGCCTAATAAAACTAGAAACCACAATATTTTTTCATCATTCACCTGATCTTAATGCTCATCTATTCAAAAGAAAAGCAAATTGTCACTTGTAAATAAAGTGAATCTTCAAAGGTCTTTTTCAGATCTTCATCTTTTAATAGTTTCTAAACATAGCATCACATCAAATACTTGAACAGAGCATTTGTGTTTCCACAGCAGTGCTTCAAACTTCAGTCTCTTGTGCTTTTATGCAGCTTGTATGCTTTGGTCAGTGCCAGATCATTCTGATTGTTACTGATGCTGTTTCAAGGTGTTTTTTACCCAATTCTTTAGGGATTTTTTTATCTAATAAAAAGACGGGCTAAATTATGCTTTGGCCTCTCTTAAAACTCCTGAGATTTTCTTTTGTTTTCCTCTCCTTCGGATGCTGAGTCATCATGTTTATGAAAATCATACATCACTATCTGGAAATCCTATAATTTATTTAGAAATGCTGACTGCACACTTTATCTGCTAAACTAAGCAAGTACTAAACTGGCCTTGATCAATATGCTTCAGCCAAGGGTGCTGGCAATTTACTGGCTCTGACCTTCCCTGCACGTTTAAGAGCCTTAAATGACAGGGAAGGTCAATGGCAATTACAGCATTTAAGAAACTCATGGGGAGTGAGGCAGCTAAATAACTACAAGGGTTTAGAGCAAGCTTGATTTGTTTCCTTTTGTTTTGTTTTGTTTTTTTTTTTAGTGTCCATATCATCACTTAGCAAAGATTCCTTCATTTGTGGTGAATGAATAAGGTAGATCTAGAAGCAGTGAGTTCAAATAAATCAAATCTGCCTTCATGCTTCTAAAAATAGGCTTTTAGGCTGTCTGGAGAATGTTAATAAAGAATTAAAGAATGTTGTTAATAATCACTGGGTCATTCCAAAACTGTTACAAGACCCACGTAGCAGTAATACAGGTTGTTATACCAGTCCCTGTGTATTGGACCAGCCTAATAAAATCTGATCCTGTTTTCTCAAATTCTCCATTTTGGCCAATGGGAGATGTTCAAAGATGCAGTGCACGCACACATATATAAACATTCCTGCAATGTCTATTAGTATTGGATGATTTTTTTTATCTGTGTCTAATCTGAGGTGCTTTTAAAAGTCCTAATGACAGAGTGTGCCCTTTGTGTGGCCTGGACCTGCACTCTCAAGGTTTTTCAAGTTGAAAGGCAGGCAAACCCCATTAATTATGTTGTCTCCTAGGGTACATAAGATGCTCCTAGAATTTGAATTGGTTTTCAACATGAAGCAAAGTGATCCTGCTTTGCTCATTGATGTATGTTATTCTGGGGGAATTCTTCAAGGACACAATATGGAGAAGAGTTGATGGGACAAAATTATTCCCAATTTTGTAACTGACACCTTCAAAGACTCAAGCTGTCCTGACCAAGCTGTTTCCTTTTAACCTTGTAATGTGAACACTTCCAATCGACTTAATCCAATGCAACATGACAGAAATAAAATAAAACCTTGTTTCAACAGCTGGAATAATTTTGTCTCAAGCCTTTTAATTAAAGATCACTTCCTACTTTTTCCTTTACTACACTGCTTATCTGCTGTGTGCTTCTTGGGTGTAAATATTGTGTAGAACTGTGCTTCATGCAGAATTTCAGTGTCTCTGGTCAGACTTTTGTTTAGAAACCATTTTTGTGCAATTCCAGGAGGAACTGGACAGTATATATGGAGTTGCATTTGGACATATTTGTACAGGATTTCCTGCTTAAAGTTGTTACTTTGGCATTAGTGCTCCCTGCCTTGCAGGGGTAAATCAGGATGTTGTTACTTTTGCCAAATCACTGGGATGTTAACTAAAAATGCACATTTTCATCAGAAGTCATGGGTTAATCACAGTCTGTGTGTGTGGCTGACACAGTGGTATTTAATGCAGATTTTAATGCAGTGGCATTTGTGTCTGTGGGGCATTATCTGTGCCCTGGGGTGGCTGCTGGCGTGGGTGTTGTGTCATCTCCAGCCTTGCCCATGCTCCCCAGAGATGGCAGACTGAGAAAGTAATTATCTGCCACTCTCTGGCTCCCAAAATGGAGCAACATTTGCAGTCTGGTGTTCTCTAAGATGCTTTTGTTCACTTCATCAGCTGAATATTCATTTATGCATCAAATTGCACATTTGTTGAGAAAAATGAGGGCTGAAGCTTTTCAGTGCTTAGATTGAGATGCAGAAATGAATCACAAATCACTTGAAGAATTCTGTCTTTAATTCCCCTTATGCAGTTGCTGGAAGAACATGTATTTAAGCAACCATCATCAGTACTTTATAGTGTAGGCTGTGCTTACTGCAGTGAAATTGTGAGCACCTGTATGAAGGAGACTTGTAAGAAAAAACGTTTAACATAATTTGAGACTCACACAAAGTGCTTCCCTTCTACTTTGTCCAGGTTTACATTTGCAGTGGGACTTCCAGAAGTGAGGAGTTTATGGGTTGGGTTTATGTTTGTTATTATGAGCTGCAGTGTGGGCATCACCTTCAATACATCATAAGAAAGTGGTCTGATACCCCTCAGTTGTGTGTTTCAGGACTTCCTGCATCTGCTCAGGCTTAGAGATCTAGAAATGCTGTCATTTTCTCTATTTTTTCTGCAATCCACTTTCCATTTTTCTCATAACAAATGAGAAATATTAGCATCTGATCTGCTTATCTGGGACTACAGTTATTCTTCATGCATGTGTTTCATTTCACTAAGCTATGAACATTATTTAAATTTGCATAGAAATAATTTTACTGGGGAAATAATTAACTATAATCTGGAATAAGTGTGCATATGTATGAAGAATATGCTGTTACTGGGAGGACACATTCTTTTTATGATGAATGCTCTGGGGTTTTTTGAAAGGTGTGATGAAGAGGCAGAAGAATTATTCTGCTCTTATTTGCTTCTCCTATTTGTGGCCCAAATACATATTTCTTTCATTAAATTGCTGGTAGTGAGCTTTAATAAATCAATTTCATGGAGGCAGAATACTACCCAGAGAATGCTGGTTAATGTATGGAAATGAATGCACTTCATGTCTTTGGAAAGTTGTAGCTGGGAAGAGATGCAGAAATGGAAGCAAGTCACACAGTTACCTGTGAATGTCAAAAACATCTCAGTGAGCCAAGAAAACCACACAGAGCTTTGAACTCAATGATTTTATTCCAATTGGAAATACCTGCAAGGCAGTTGAAGAAAGGGGTGAGCCTGGCAAATTCTTGATTGGCATCTTCTTGTCTGGTAGGCACAGTGGACAACTGTGCCAAGATAGTTTTAGCTCTAGTCTGTGAGGTTCAAAATCATCCAGGTGGTGAGTTTTTACAGAGATTTCATGTGGGGGAAAGAAGTGAAAGCAGAAATGTACTGTAGGAAGGAGGTTGTTTGCAGGAAATCGATGATGTGAGTGCATGCAAAGGACATGCCATTTAAGGAGGAAAAATGTAGGAAAGCATCATTAGTATATATTTGAAAAAAAGAAAAGGTGTTTTTTTAAGGTGTTTTCAAAAGGTTGATTTTTAAAAAAAAATTGTATTTTTAATTATCTTTCCTATGAGAAAGACACAACTTTATCCCAAAGTGATTTTCTTCTGTTCCATGCCAGTTTGTCTTTTGGCCTGCTGGCTGTGTTGAGCTGACTGGTATTTTGGATTATTTGGTATTTTTGAACTAGGTGTTTATTGCCTTTTGTGTACACTTTTACTGTTAGAGAGGACATAGACATTTTGGTGAGGTTCAGGCTGAATCTTCCTTTGTTGCTCATGTTCTGCCTTGGGTAGCTGCATTTTGCTTTTCTGTCTCAGAGGAACATCATGTTAGTGGGAACGAAAATGAAGCAAAGCCAGCAGGTTTTTTAAATGAGGTTGATTGGACTTAGACAAGAAAACTGCTTTGGGAGCTCTGGAGTGAAAAGATTTAACTTCAGTTGCCTTATGCTATAAATCAGTAGCAAGCCACAGAAAGATTGCAGCGATATTGAATCCTCTTCATTTCTTGTAGCCACATGAAAGAAATCTTCCCCACTGAAAGCTTGGTGAATAATACTGAATATGCTTCTCTGTTAATGGTGACCCATTTAAAAAAAAAACCAGCATTCCAATAGACAAATTTTTTTGAGACAAATTATTTTAGCCTATTAATAATCATGAATTAGAAAACGTTTGTCTGTATTCAGCTTGAGTTGTAGTCATCAGTTATGTGTGGATTTGGTGTATCTCCTTCAGCTTTCCTCATTATAACCTTGCATCCCTTCCAAAGTCATCCATTATAATCTAGGGAAGTGGGACTTGCACAATTTAATTCACTCTGGTGGTCTTTTCTCCTGCTTGCCTGCCTTTTCCATCTTCCCTGCCCCAGTCCTTCTCACACCTTCTAAATTTATTTTATTTTATCTTTAAGCCTACTTTAGCCTTTAAGTCCCTGGTCTCTATCATTAGTTGTTTTTGCCAACAAAAAATTTGCAGTAGGAGCCCATTCTCTCTTAAACCTGCCAATGCATCTACCACATAAAAACAAGCAAAATATAAGTTAAAGGAAGCTCACACTTTACTGAACTCCAGCAATTCCTACAATAAACCAAAAGCCAAAGGCAACCGGCTTTGTTAGTGCTTCATTAATTTTACTGAACAGACTCAAGGGGAAATGAACACCATGCACAAGAATACTGTTCCAAATTCTCCAAAGTATTTTCTAACTTACATTTCTCATGAGCTGTGTAAATTGGCCAACATCTGTGAAGATGCTAAAAAAATGTTTTTGCTGCTGGAAAATTAGAATTCTTTCTGCAACCTGCCTCATTGCTTCTCCCTGTCTCCTACCCTGCTGAGCCTGCTTCCAGGCTCTGCTTCCATCTGCTTGTAGGTTAGCACAGCTCAGATTCTCCAAAACGGCTGAACTTTGTCATACATGGCAGGTTTTAGAAGCAAGGTGTTATTAAGGGTCTAAAATGTTTTTTTAATATACATTTATGTATGCCTATTCCTTATACCAGAGCTGTTGCACAGCCCCATAACAAACATGCCTTTTTCCCTTGTGCTCAGACCCTTGCATATTTATGGCTGTTCTTAGCTATGCTTGCTCTGTATGATTGAGCTCTTTCAGTTTAAACAATAAGTGTTTAGAAGGGAAATGTTCAGAGGTAGGCCATGGGCTTTCCTCTTGTGTGGCATTTTTGTGCAAGGACAGAGCAGAACCCAGGCAGTGAAAGGAAATACACACCACGAGTCCAGAGGCTATTGACTCAGGCAGCAGTGCTAATGCTTAACAAATGCCTTTCCT
This sequence comes from Buphagus erythrorhynchus, assembly GCA_013400855.1. Lineage (NCBI taxonomy): Eukaryota > Metazoa > Chordata > Aves > Passeriformes > Sturnidae > Buphagus > Buphagus erythrorhynchus. Next base: position 103,026 of record VZTT01060694.1, read on the forward strand.
GATCACAAGTTCATAGGACTCTGGAGTTCTGGGGATCAGTGTGGTGTTTCTTTGCAAATGCAGAATAGATGTGATAAGTGCCTCTTTGTCCTAGGCTGAATTTTTATGAAGAAAGAAGCTGTGGCTTTTTTATGGGAAGCCATAATGAATTCTTCATTTTATATTTTTAGATCACAAGGGGTAATTTACTCGCCTTTTTCTTATGGCTCTTGTCAGAATTCATGTTGCTTAATCTCCTTGCTCTGCTGTGAAAACTCACCTTTGTAATTACCACAGGCCAGGAGAGACTAATCTTAGCTCCTAGTAATTAGTGATTTTTTAGTTCTTTGTGCTCCATGCATGGCCAACAAAGGCCTAATATAGAATGTGCATATTTTATCTTCACAGTAAGCTAACAATCCAATAAATGAAAAGCCTTTTTCTTCTTTCTCCATAATTCCTATCTTGCCCTTCCCCCCCTCCCCTTGAATCATACAAACCTGTGGCTGTATTGAGCTAATAACACTAAGAATCAATTTAACAGTGCTGCTGTAGCAGGAGAGAGAACAAGAAGTGATGGCAGGGGTATTTCTGCCGGGGCTGAGCCCCAGGCTGACAGCAGTGTGCTTCCAGGGAGCAGTGTGATAATTGATAAAAGATTCGTGTTAATTATAGAAGTTTGGAGTTCGTATGAATATCGAGACTTTTGTTTCTCATTTATAACAGCAGTGTTTGATCTGCTGCCAGAGCCTGGCTCCGTGCAGGGCTGTGCTGGGCAGCTGCCAGTGCAGCAGAGGCAGCCAGCCCCAGGGCCAGCGTGTCAAGAATGCATCACACGGAATGCAGGTGCAGCCTGGGCTGCTGCTGCTCACACCCCTCTCTCCCCCACAACCTCAAACACATCAGCAGCCTTCTGGCTTTTCAGGAAAATGCATTTTAGAGTCTTCCTGCAGAAAGAGTATATTCCTTCCTTTAGGCTGTCGTGTTAAGCTGTGGTAGCTCCCAGTTGAAGCCAGCAGTCTCACAGCTCGTGATACCCAGGAGCTCACAGGAGTCTCTCATCTCTTCTGGCTGATGCTGCTCAGTGATCACAGAAAACAGAGCTTGATACAGTCAGCCTAGTAAAATGTGCTGCTGCTGGGGAATTTAGGGTGCTACAGAAGGGATATATGTTGTCTACAGGCTCACAAGCAAGTTCAGTGCATCCTACAGGTAGAGCATATCATGCAAACTCTTCAATTACATAGAATCATGGAATCCTGGAATGGTTTGGGTTGAAAGGTACCTTAAAGATCATCCAGTTCCACACTCCCTGCCATGGGCAAGGATGCCTTCCCTAGACCAGGCTGCTCCAAGTCCTGTCCAGCCTGGCCTTGAACACTTTCAGCTGTCTGGGCAAAGTACTGCCAGGGCTTCACCTGCCTCACAGGGAAGAATTTCTTCTTAACATCTACTCTAAACTGGCCTCTTGTCAGTTTAAAGCCATTCCCCCTTGTTTTGTGCACACCCTTGTCCAAAGCCCCTCTCTGGCTCTCTTGTAGCCCCTCTAAGTACTGGAAGGGGCTCGAAGGTATCCCCAGACTCTTCCCCAAATTGAACAGCCCAGCTCTCTCAGCCTGTCTCTGCAGCAGAGGGGCTCCAGCCCTCTGATCATCTTTGTGGCCTCCTCTGGACTCACTCCAAGAGGGTCCATGGCTTCTTATGCCGTGGGCCCCATATCAGTAAGGTGGGAGCTTTTTAACCTGGATAAATCCTTCTTATTTTAAGCCCATTCTGGGGGACTAAGCCGGGGAAAAGTAAACAGTTGATGCAATTCGGAATGCATTTAAAGTAGTACAATTATTGTGTTTTAATGCATGGTTTTTGAACCTTACAGAAAAGATTGCTGCTGAAGACTGTTAGATGTAAATCTAAACCATAAGTAGGTAGTTTTAAGAAAGATGTGCAAGACCCCAGCTCTAATCCCAGACAACCACCAGCAATGGCTTTCTGCCATTCACAGGGAAGAATTCCTGCTGTGGTTTTCTGCGTTGGAGTTCAGTGTGCAGGTCTGTGCTCTGAAGTCAAATGGACAGGGAAAGGGGAGAGCACTCCAGTAGAAACTCTGCTTTTTGGATTTCACTTCCCTTTCCTGCACTGCTGTGAACACCCAGAACCATGCCCATTGTTGTCATGGGTTTTGGTTTTCAGTGCCAGCAGAGGCTGAATTGTTTCCGGGGGTGACTCCAGCAGTGCCTTTGGATCGTGCACAGAGGCAGCAGCAGTGCACAGTCACGGGGGCTGATAAGTCCCAGATAAGCCTTTGGATTTTACTTGCCAGTAGCCAAAGAATAGAAACCTCCTCTTGTCCTTCTCTTATCATCAGCTCCATTTTGTGAGATGAAACAGGATCAAGAGCTGGACTTTGTCAAGCTGCACCTTGACAGAGATGTGTGTATGGGATTGCCAGTTTGTGGGATGTCACAAGCCATCTCCTCCAGTAAAAATCCTCCTCAGCTGATGAGGAGCTGAACTGAAAGATGATGAAAAGATTCAAGATAGGCACAGTCCACTGCTTCAGAACAGATAAGCCTGAATGACAAAAAAAGTTGCTGAACAAGCTGAATATTTTAGAGTAAAAGCAGACAAAACCTGCAAAGTTAGTAATTGAAAGTACTCTGTCCTTTGCATGCATGAAGTACAGCAACACATTGCTAAATCCAGTGGAAGTGGGGAGGAGTCATTCTCTTCAGGGCAATGAATGTGAAATCTCAGAAAATCTTGTTTGTGGGATCTCAGTTCTTCGAGCCTCGTGCTCAGGGAGCCTCCCTTCTCCTGATGTGCTTTTGTTTTACTGGGAAGTGTTGTGTTACTGATTCACCTTCACTTCACCCTCTTTTGTGTATTTAAGCCACTTTTGGAAGAAATTTAAACTTGCTTAGGATAATTTTGTTTCTCCTTTTTTCCTGCTAGTTCATCTTTTCTCCTCTGCCTTCTTCCAGTATGTTTAGGACCCATTTACCAGTTTCAAATCCACCTGAAGGCAGAGCAGATGCATCCAATCTCTAGAAATGGCTCAGTGAGGCTAATGAAAGCCACTGGCTGTCTGGAGGGAAGGTGTTCAAACTGATCTTCTCCATGAGGGAGATGCAACCTCAGGCTGTGGTAAGGACCCTGGAGGTTGTTCAAGAACATGTGGAAGAAATACTGGATAGTTTAAGGGAAATAAAGATGCTGCCAGGGAGAGGGGTCTCAACAGGAGTAGTAAGGTAGTAGAGAAGTGGTTTAAGTCTTCAGGGGTTTGGGGGAAATGGGGAATGAGGCAGTGGGAGTGATTACTGGGAATGTCCCTGAGAAGGACAAAGAGCAAGGACTGTTAATGATGGATGGAGGTGTGTGTGTATGGATGTAGGGCACAAATCCACAGGAGATCTTTTCTTGTTCCACTGCGGGCAGGGAAACTTTTTTTTCTGGTGGCACCCAATTAATTGTGGTTTGGTTTGATAAATGTTAATGTATTCCTGTGTTATAAAACTGCTGTGTTAGCATGTGTCTGGCTGCCATTTGTGGATTTGAAGCAGCAGTTTTGCTGTGCAAGTAGGTCTGCTCTTCAGACAATGGTGCATGAACTCATGCTGACTTTTCCCTTTAGGTCAGCTTGCAGCTTCATTCCTACAGGAGCATTATGTTGGCAAATCAAGAAATCACTTCTCCCTCTAAGCAGTTTGCTGCCACAGAGGGAAGAAGTCGTTGCCCTAAGCTGGTTTTAGGATGTAGGATTTCTTTTTCCCCTGGAATTATTTCAGCTACTGCGTCATCCTTGTAGGTTGTACAAATCCATTTTTACATATTTTTGTGACAGTGGCTGCTTTAGCTGCTAAATATTGATGAAAGCATTTTGATATAAATATGAGCTGCCAGAGAATCTGTATTAAGGTGCCTTCCAACCCAAACCATTCTGTAATTCTGTGATCAAAGTCAAGGTGGCTCTGCTCAGTCAATTTATATCTACAGAATAATTGTGCTGCTGTATGTATTTCTAGAATGTGCTAAGACTTTACATATGTTTCACAGTCCAGTAAAAAAAGCTTTGTTTGGTGAGGACTTAAAAAATTTAATTTGCAGATTTCATAAATCTTTATTAATGTTATTACTTTGCAACTTCTTTCTTCGACTTTGCCAGTCAAAACTAAAAATAGGGCAAACAGGGCTTGAAGATTTCAAGCTGCAAGTCATTAAGGAGTTAATGCACATAATTGATGAGCAAATGGGAAAAGCATACATCTGATAAGAAATATATGCATAGAAATGGTTGCTGCCTACAAAGAACCATGAAACAGAGCTGAGTGAGCAACAAAATTGGAAATATATTCAGTGTTGCTTCAATTATTTTTGCAAGCATCCGAGATCAATAAGGATATAAACTAGAGATTACAGCATTACATCAGCATTAATAGAATGCCCTTCACTTTATATTTAAAAGCAGTTACCATATGGTTACTTCTGAGTCCTGCTGTGACTCTGGTTTTGATGGAGCATATGTTTCTGCTTCCTATCTCCTTTGGTTGGAGTGTGCAGCAAATCGAGCTGGTTTGCCAGCAGCTGGGTCTCTATCCCTGGTATCTCAGCAGGGCAGCCTGCCCAGGGATCATCGTGTCACTTGATGGGAACTTCTTAGCTCTGTGCAGTTTACTTTGGTGTGAGCACTCTTCTGAGTATCTGAGTGTTCCTGCATCAAGGGAAGAGACTGCAGAGATGTTTTTTGTTTGGATACATTGCTCTGTTCCTCATTTCTTGTGCTCCTCATACATCTTCTCATTTAGTGACCTTTCTCCAGCTTGTCCTGGCCAAGGGATAGGTGAACCAGCTGGTTTCAGAGTTCATTATCCCTGCTCCAAGCATCATTTAGTAGTGAAGTAAGAGCATGGTGGTAGTAGTGGGATAACAGCACTTTCACACAATGAATCGTTTTCATCTGCCCTCAGGGACACGAGGAATTGTCTCCGAAATGCTTCAGCCATAAACTCAGAGAGATGGAATCACTGTTCTCCATCACGACAGCAGCATGTTTTGCAGTAAGGAAATCTCCTGCTTAGCCTGTGCTGCTGGATCTGGAGCAGTTAATCAGGAGTGCACTGCTGAGGCCCTGAGTAAGGCAGAACAACAACAGAAACCCCTCTGCCAAACCCAGCCTCAAAATAAAGAGCAGGGATACCGAGCTGCAGCTTTATTTTCCAAATGCAAGTGAAGAGCCCTGTAGTTAAATTTCTGCATTTGAAGCAGTATTGGATGTGAAAGCTTGTGCAGATGAGTACAGGAGGAGTCCGGCTTACTGTCAGCTTTCATTTCTCAGTCAAAGGATGTTTCTGTATTCATGTAGTGTGGATCAGAGTGGCTGCCACCCGGGGGCCATGCACACCAGCCTGGGTATTGATGCAGGGAGGGAGGGCTGTGCAGGAATGCTCTGGCTCAGCACGCCATCTGGGATGCTGCCAGCCACTCTCCGTAACAGCATGGTAAAAACGGAGGAACTCGAGTGTAAATACCTGAAAGTTACAGTGCAGGACACAGAAAGTGTGAGTGCTTGTGGGTGATGCTTTGGGTGATGCTTTTGCTGTGTGGCAAAGGCCAGCAGAAGTGGTTGGTTCCAAGGTGAATGGGATCAGGGGCTTTTTGCTGCTCCTCGCTGTCTCCGTTCCCTGTCCGTACAATGGGGACATGCACCTTGCTTTTCCATCCCTTTCCACTTGTGCCTGCCCATATTGCATGCTGGCTGTGGCTGATGGTGTCTCTTACCAGGTGTACAAATCCTACCTGATCTCCAGGAATAGTCATAAAAGGACTAGTCAAAGCCATCCAGCTGAGGCTGTGATCGCGTGGATTATCCTCAGGAGAGTCTGTTTTCTATGGAGAAATTGTCTCAGTAAAAACAGGCGAAAAAACCCCTGCAAAATTATGATGTTCAAGAATGTAAATGTGGTTATTTATCAATTTTGGTTCTTTTTCAGCAGACCTTGCAGAGAGCTCCCAAAAGCTGTCGACATAAATATAGTTATGGACCAGCAGCCAACTCCAATTCTCCCCAAACCGTAGAATAAATTAATTCTCTTTCAGCCCTTCTGGAACACAGTAAGGTGGTAAACAGAAGGAAACTGGATCCCATTTGCTACTCTGTGGGGTTTTGTTTGGCTGGTTTTGTTCTTTTTTTACAAAAAAAAAAGATACATCCTAGCTGTATGTACTAACAAATATAAAAAAGAAAAAAAAGAATTATCCCCAGTGTACTTCAATCAGATACGAGACCGGGGATTTAAGAGGAGCTTTAGTCTCAGCTCATTAATTGTGCAAGCTAAGGATGTACAAGCAGTGTTTTTTTGTATCTTACCTTCCCTGTGCTGTGGAGTGAAAGAGCCCCAAGCTACTGTATTTAGTAAGCATTTCAGACATTCCTACATGTTTGTAACATACGTAGAAATCTTGGGCAAATTGTGCCTCAGAAATGCCAAATATCTTAGAATATTTCAATGAAAAATTCAATTCATTGAAACCATTCTTGTAGTTTGGAAGGTGATGGCCTTGATTATAAGGAGAGATGGGTACAGTGTCCACAGAGTGCAGGTTACTGAACTGTGTCAGTCCTTTGTTTCTTGCCAAGAATTGAGAACGAAACGTGAGTATATTTAAAAATTAAAAATCCATCAATTAATCAGAAGTGATAAAACATTTAGCAAGTGTATTGTGGAGTGCAGATCGTTCAGATGAATGCAGCAAAGGTGCTGCCCACTTTTTGGTTTTGCTGTGCTGCTGAGGATGGCAGGAGGAGCCCAGTGCCAGGCTGGTCCTGCCCCAGCACCTGTGGGGCAGCAATCCAGCTGGGCTCTGGCTCCAGGCCATCCCCCTGCTCCCTTCCTGGTTCCAGTAATGCTCCTTCCCTTTCCACAGCAGGAAAAGCAGCTCAGTGCAATAAACCTCATCCCCATCCCTGCCAGGCAGTGGCCCCTGGTGACCTGGCCTCCCTGGAGCTGCAGCAGAGGGGCTGGATGGCTGTGCTGGTGAGGTGAGGGAGGAAGAGGCAGCCTGACCCAGAGGAGGGGTTAATGCAGCTTTCCCAGAGAGGAGCTGAATGGTTGGAGTGCTCCAGGTGTCATCCTGCCCAGAGCTGCCCCTGGCTGTCTCTTACCCTCTGCTTTTACAGTGAAGAATCATGCTCTGCTGCAAAACAGCATGTAGTTAGTTAATCTATAAAAGGGAGAAAATGATCTTTGTAATATAAGATGTAGAGTAATAAAATAGTAAATACTATACATAGAAAAAATAGATATATTAATAATGTATTCCTGTGTATCATTAGGAATTTTCTTTAATTGCTAACCTGTTTTGTGACCAGTCAGGAAAATCAAATATCTGATCTCTCTCACTGCCAAGTAATGAGCTGTCTAATTTATTAATTGCAGGAAAATTTTGATGGGCCACATTCAAAAATTCTTTTGTGCTTTTGCAAGTCACAGTGCAAGTGGGCTTTGATTACCATGAGCATGTCAATCCTAGCAGTCCTACCACGTTCTCTGGAAAGTGTTAGCCTTTCCCTGAGACTGGGCTTTGCCTCCTAAGCTCTCTGGGAGTTGTCATGCAGCCTGCTGGCTGGAGCTGTCAGGATGCCCTGGTTTACTTGGGCATCAATTGGCTCTATCCAGGCACCATCTGCTTGTGCTAGATCAGATCAACACATGGCTGTGCATCTTGATTGTTAAGTTATTGGGAATCAGAAAGAAAAGTAGCAGGGTATTTTATCTTTGGGTATAAATTTGAAGGTAGATTAACACTAGATTAATAAACTGGGGGGAAAAAAGTGTCTATGGGTTAAAATGCTGTACCACTTTTTCTCAGCACCCAAAAATATTTATCTTTTATAATATGCTACAATAATTAACAAGGACATATCTGAGATTTAAAGGCTGTCTTCTAGGATACTCTGACTGATGTGAATTAGCCAAAAGCAGTGAGATGAATTGTGCAGCTAACCCAGCTAATCTTCTTTGCTTTTTTGCTGCAGTGGTTTAAAATAAAACCCCCCAAACTTTCCCATGATCTTAAAGAAAAATGTTCCCACATCAGGGACTTCAGAAGGAAAACTCTTATTGTAAGCTCACAGCAGGACATCAACTCCCAGCAAGCCAGGAGGATAATACTGTGGGCAAATTGAGCAAATGTCCTTGCCTCTCCAATCAGCCAGTATTTGAAGGGTATTATCCTTGCTAAACTTGTCATCCACTTTAAATGGAAGTTGGACTGCAAATGTACATACTCTGCTTAGCATGACTTTTGAAAAGTTGCTTGTGAAGAGTTTTGAAGAGTTTTTAGAGGTTGGATTTAATTCTTAAAGACCTAACTTTGCTGCACCTTTATTTAGTCTCTGTTTATTTGCTTTGCCAGTCTCTGCTTTATAATCTAGGCAGTGTGTAAGGAAACTACTAATGAATAAGTAAAGTAAACAAGAAACATCTTGGAGGGAAAAAAAGCTGAAAAGCTGAATATCAAATCAGATTCAGGAAATCTCTTTCTTGAAGTAATCAGAAAATAACTACTGGTACTGTATTTTGAGGAGCAGAAATAACCTTTTTGACATGGAGTAGAAAGGGTGATGTGGTGGAATATTTAGTGAAATTGTGGGTCATCCTCTCTAGCCAGTACATTCCACGTAATTAAGCTTGAATTGTGAAAGCTTCTACTTGTTGTTGCTGTCAGTTGCCCATTTGATTCCTCTATTTTGTCCTATTATAGTCATTTCAAAGCTGGATAAGCCCAAGTATTTTTTAGTCTCATAAATACCATTGCTTCCTCATCCAGAGACTTCATTACCTAAATCTCCTTCAACCATTAAATAGGAACTGCAGCCTTCAACAGGCTTAGCCAAGTCAACTGACACAGCATAAGAGGCACATTTCCCCCCTTCTAATATGTGTATAATAAATCTGTCTCTACATATGTAAATATATACGTCATGTACATGATGTGAGAGGAGGAAGAACGTGTGGTGTGTGTGTGTGTCTGTGTGCAGGCTGCTGAGACAGTCTGACCCTTTGATGTAGCTGCTGTAACAAACCAGCAGATTATTTCTTCATTGTCTTTTCTTTCACCAATCTGCAGACATTTCCCTGGAACACAGGTGGAGATGTCTTCCAAAAAGCAAACCCACAGCACACAGCCTGCTGTCAGTGCAGGGTAGCAGTGGTGCTGCTGGCTCCTTTTGGCTCATTTTGCATCTCCAGCCTCTCTGCTCCAGTTCTCTCCTAGCAAAACACATACATATTTGATGGGTTTGCATCAGGAATTCATCCCTTCTGCTTCGGTGTGTGTGAAAGGCTGGAAGCTGGGGATTTCCACTGATGGCAGATCTGCCCACCCAACTGTGCATCACAGATCAGCAGTTCAGCACATCAGGGTGGTATTATGATTTAAAACTGTGGCTTTATGAACCAAAAAGCCTCCTACGTCTGAACCAGAGGTGATTTAGTAAATCACACAGTACACAGTGCTCCTCAGTTTCAGAGTAAAATTCAAATTCTCTGAAAGAACTGACTTGAAATGAGCTAAAGAATTTTAGCTGTTTAATTACTCAGCTTCATACCTAAAAACATGTCACTCTGGCTTTTGAATGTGTTGCCTTTAGCAAGCTGAATAGGATGAAAGCCCAAAGCTTTCAGAGGCTGCTGTAAGTGGAACAAGTGGTTAACTGTTCTCCTTGAGATCTAAAGGGAGCAGTATCACAGCTTGGAATAGAGATGGTGATATTTTGCCTTCCTGCAGGTTTGATTTCTCCTATTTTTTGTTCCATGTCATGGAATCCTCAAGAAAGACTTGGGTTGTTACACAGCTCTTGGAATTCATTCTGGAAATAGTCTTTTTTCACTCTGGGAATTTCCAAGAGTGAATAGAGAGCTAAGAAAAGGGAAAGGAAACCAAACAATTGCTAGAATTCCTTCTCTAAAATCTGATGTTACCAGTAGAATGTCTTTGCCTATTCTTTCTAATCAGAAAGTAAAATAAATGTTAAAAACATGAGGATTTGCTCTCTGGTGGGATGCAACTTAGTCTCCTATTGAAAGGTCTCTGACAGACCTCATGTATTAGTGGGTTTTTTTGTCACCCTTTGTACATGAGCTAATTAATAATTTGGATGTTTTCAAACAGAAGCCTGACTAAAATCAGCCCTGGCACAAATTACTGCCTGGACTCTGCCTATCAAGAGATGAGCTTTCCTTGAAACCTAGCTGTGGCAAGGTTGTCTCTGGTGATTTGGATGATCATAATGATCCTAATCTCCAAGTATATTTCCATATTTTAAAGGAAGAGGTTTTTCTTCAGCATTTTTGAATCTTTGGATTTATACAGATGAGAAGTAACAAGGGACAGAAAGAAATTAAGGGGAAATGCTTGAAGAATGTCCTAGCTTTTGAGAAACAATCTCTTAATATTTCCAGGTGTCTCAGCAACAGACATGGGATGTTAATTTTCTTCTCTGGGATTTGGGAATTGGGGCTTTGTGGAGATTTTGAAAGATAATCTAAACTGACTGAAGCCTGGTCCCATACATTGGATGTGATAAATTCCCAAAGCAGCTAAAGGGGAAGTCCAGTTTTGAAAATGTACTAACAAGGAACAAAGGAATCATCTCTAAGTGCCTCACAATGTGTGTTTTTCTCCTCTTTAGGGAGGAAGAGTGCAGTGCTGCTCTGGGAATTGCATCAGACATGACACCTATAATGAGGGCTTTTGCCCATTAGTTTAATCTGATTTAAAAGGGAGAGAAGGGAAAGAAAAAAGTCAATATCATATATGCAGTATTTTTCATCTCTCCTGCTGTAAACTCAGCCCTGAGGCAGAACACAGTGTGTGTGGAAGGCAGTGCTGAGGAGCTGGAGCTCCCACCTTGCTGTCCCCCAGCTCTGCCAGCCTGGCTGCTCTGCGTGTCAAGCAGATGCCATAGCACAGGTCACTGATTTCTTACTCTCTCATTATCTCAGCAAGGCAGATGCATTTCAGATTGTGAATGACCATTTCCAGACCTCTATCAATATCTGTTAATAAAAGTAGTGATATTTTTATGTGAAACCAATGGCTCCCTAAAGCAACAGACAATAGCAGCTATTTACTGTGGTGTGTGTGACATGTTAACTGTATTGAGCCTTGTGAAAATACAGCCCAAGGGCAGTGCTGGAGTCCTACTGACCTAGAAATTGTGGCAGCTCTGCTGTGACAAAGTCAGAAAGTACAGCACTGCACAGCAAAGGGCTTTGGGGTTTTAAAATAAAAAGTAATTGAAACAGACTTGCCCTTGCATGACCTGGCTCACCATGTGTTTAGGAGTCCCTGTTGCTCCATGAGCTAACACTTCCAGACTCTGGGGATGGAGAGAGGGAAGTTTGCAGCTGACACACAGTCTCTGCTCTCTAGGAAACATCTTCAGTAGCTCTGCTGGTCATTCCTGTGGCAAAGGGATGTATTAATCGGGTGACAAAATTTCACACTTGGTGCTGGTCAAAACAGGCTCAGTGTAATACAGTTACTGCCATTCAGGCAGTCTTAAGGACTTGGTGGAAATACTGAATTCAGCTGTTGCATGTGCTGGCTGAAAGGTGCAGGAGGACACCTCAACCTGCATGTGTGAGCTGCAGAGGAGGAGAGGAAGGGGTGGCACTGTGAACCCCCAAGGGAGAAGGGGATTAGTGTCTGTTTGCCTGCTATTTTTCTCTCTTCCAGGATGGGTGATGATTTCCTCATATTCTGTGACACCGACAATCAAATCCACAAGGAAAAGAAAAAAGTCTGCTAACCCAGATAATTATTTCTGAAAAAGTTCAGCACTGTGGACTTTGTTAGGGTGCTTTGGAGAGAATGCTGTCCCTCAGACTCTGTTTTCTTGACTAGGTCTATATAGCTACTACATGGCTGTTATTACAGCTATAGCTGTTGCATTTATGATCTCTAAACAAACACCAGAAACACACAGTACAGTGTGGAAAATGAGTGTGTAACATGAAGCAGATTTTGAAAAATATCAGTTTAAGAAGAGCTTGATCTTTGGAATAAGACTTGAAAAGATACTTTCCAGGTAAAGTGTTGACACTGGATGGCTGCTGAGAAATTAAAAGTTGCCTACCTGGTCAGGAATGAACCAACATTGGAGAGAATTATTGTGGGAGGCACTGTCACTGTCACAGTGCTTAGGCAGCTGAACAGCAATTGCAAGCTGCTCAATTACAAAGCTCTTAGTGCAGTGCTGAGTCTTGAGTTGGGTTTTGTAGCTGGTCGTGTACAGTTGGCAAAATTATGCTCACTCCTCTAAAAAAAACCTCTGAATTTCTAAGAGACAGTGCTATACTTTAAGAAATATAAGAATTATGGGTGGCTGAGGCACTATCTAGTTTTCAACATTTCTTGCATGAACACTGGAGTTCCAACCTAATAAAATTTGTATTTCTTTTGGATCATCTTTAATTTTTTTAAAAACCAAAGAAACCTTACTTAGATCCATGTAACCTAGATACACGATCCCTCCAAGCCCTCTGGATGACATCCCAGAATATTTTATCTTTCACTATTGCAAGAAAAGACTTTCATTTCTTTCAATGAAGATCATACTTGTACTGCAACAGTTTGGGAGTGTTTATTTGATGGAGCCTGTGTTTACATGAGAGACCTTTGTTAATTTTAGCTGTTAAAGTGAGCTGCTTCTGCTGAATGCATAATGCTTTCACTTGGAAAAAAAAAGCACCGGGATCCAGGAGCAACACTTGGTTTATAAAGGCAGGGCAGTCCCTCTGAGCATCTCAGGTGCCAAAACTGGCTGTCAGGATCCACAGATTCTGGGATAGTTTTCAGGATAAAATTAACTTCCATGTTTCTGTGCATTCACAGTGAGCTCCAGTGACAAATAGCTCCCTTTGACATTTAAGCAGGATTGTTGTCCTTTATAGTAAGATTCTTGGCTGAGAGTGAATAACTCAGTGTGCTGCCGTGGGGGTCTGTTGCTTCTAGAGCATGTGGATTTAAACTCTATTAAAAAATTAGAGGAATCAGTTAATATTCAAAATTATTGTGTCAGTCTGTTCACTGTAGACTGCTGAAAGCACAGCCTTGACAGCCTTAGGTCTGAGTTTGAAAACTTGAAAATGTTCCTGGGGAGGAAATTGTTATTGCTGGAGGCTTTTTTAGTATATCTCTACTGCTTGTGGGTCAGCTCCATCCTCCAAAGTCCCAGGGTTCAACACTGAGCTGAAAAACCCCAGCTTGCATACCACCTTGGGATTGCTGAAAGGAAGTGCTGTAGCTCTCTGGCAGTTGTATTTTATAAATATTGCACTGGGGTCAACCGTAGGCAAACACGCTGTAAAATATATGGCAAAGATTTAGAGATTTCCTGGCAATAATTTTGACATGTCCTGTTTTATTAGTCTTCATGAGATTGTTTCTCAAGAGGTTGCTTCATTCATGCTGTACTAGTTTTCCATGGACACAGACTTAATTACGCAAGGGCACTGTAGGAAAGTTGTGTGCAACTTGCTCTTAGGAATTAGTTTTCCTCCAAAATCCCTTTATAATCCTGTTTTCCTGCTCCAGGGCTTTACATACTCCATTTACTTTGTGTACAAAGACTTACTGATGTGAATGGCTAAGAGAATGCATCAGTAGGCTTTATCTTACTTTCAGTCCATGTTCATTGAGACCTAGGAGTTCAGCAAAAACATGGTTTGCTCTTTTGGATTTATTTGAAATAGGAATAAACAACTCAGCTTCAGAACAGAAGGAAACAGTATTTTGCCCCTTCAGTGATATGAATACTGCTTCAGATGATTGTTTCTTGAGGGTTGAGGTGGTTGTCACCTCAGACTTTGGAGGCTGTTCTTCATTTGTGTTCAAATGGCTGATGAGACACTGAAATGAAAATGAAGCATTGCAGGAGGCAGTGTCTGCAATGGGAGCTACTTAGTCCACTAAGCAAAAATTACTTTGGGATTTAGGGGGTGAGATGTTAATTCAGAAGCCAGGTTTTCCTTGCTCATCATCACCTGTGGGAGTTCAGGTCCCCGTGTCCATCAGTCTCATCTTTGGATTTATAAACATGGAGTATCCTGATTGGAAGGGTTGTATAGAGATCAAGTCCAGCTTGTGGGACATGGTCTGGTTTTTTGGTCACAGACTCAACAGAATATTCTGAGCTGGAAGGGACCTACAAGGATCATTGATTTGTGCTTGTGCAGGCTATGTTTGTACTGATAAATAAGTGAACTTTAACAATTATCCATCCCCCCTGTCAACCAGGTCCTGGGGCAGTTCACCCTCTGATGTCCTGCAGCAGCATCAACCAAGCACCAGTTTTCCTTGGCTCCCTTCATCCTGCTCTGTCCTCTAGCACTGCCTCAACACATCTTGAAGCCTCAGGCACCCCTTGATGCCCTTTATGCCACAACCCAGGGCACAAAACACACTTCCCAATATTTCTCGCCATAAAACTTCCCAGCTGCAATGCAGTCGTTGCCTTATTTCAGGCACTTAACGGCCAGCAAACGATTCCTGCCCCTGTTTTATTTAGCTGTAGTCAAGGAGACTAGAAAGACTGGGATGTGATTCATGAGCAGAGATAAAGCTGGCAGGGTCTGGTTTTTCCTCGTCCCCAGGGAAACAGAAAGCAGCTTTAAGTGAATGGGCAATTTCTGCTCAAGATGGAAATTCATTGGTACTTAAAAATGCAGCATTGCAGGTGCTGGGTACTGCCCCTCCATCCTGGGCTGCAGTCAGGGCTTCCCCTGTGGCCCTTTGCAGAGCAGCCATTGTCACAGCTTCTCTATCATGACAGGCTCACACAGTTTTGGGCTGTTGGCATTGATTCTACAAGCAGCCCACGACAAGCTGGGGTTGGAAGAGCTCAGAATAGAAGTAGGAGCTGATTGCTTTTAGCCTGTGCAAGCAGTGTCAGGGAAATCTCACCTCTCTTTCCTTGCCTAGTGTCAGTGTGCTCTTTTGCCAGCTGCCTAGGAATTCCTGGGAGTAAGGACTGAACTTGGCAGAGGCTCCCCAAGTCCTCACTGTCCTTTCTCTGCTGTGTCAGACTCCGAAACAAGAACGCTGCACTTTGTGTTTGTCTGTGTGGAGCATCATTTTTAACTCTGGTAAAATAGAAAATATTCTGGTTGGGTCAGTCTATTGTTTTGAGGGGATGAAAGCCTCTTCCACCCTTTCCTTCCTCCTGCAAGTTAGGAAAAGCATCAAACAAACTGCTTGAGGTGAGCCAGGCCCTTAGAAGGAAAAAGTCCTTGCTGATGGCAGAGGTTTGAGCTGAGCCCAGCTGGGTTAGTAAGCCTGACTCAGTATCTGTAGGCTGGCTCCTTGTCAGCAGGCTGCTGGTGGCTGTTCATCATTCCAGGGCTCCTGCTTTGATGTGCAGGGCTGGATGCTTTTCCAGTCCGGGGCGTTGTGTGGAAGTGAAAGCGTGTGCTGCCTGCTGGCCTGGCCACTGCCCGTGGGGCAGGGGGTTTGCTGGGCTACTGAGGGACCAGTGCGTGCTCCTGGCACGGGCCCACCTTCATTCCTGCCTCAAGAGCCTCCCTGGACAACTGTTCACTTTTGAGTTACAGGAACAGGCTCCAGCATCCAAAAAGTAACAGAGAGAAGCAGGGTTTCTGGGAATTAACCAAGCGTGTGCAGTCAAGTGTATTTTCTTTCCTAGTAGTATTTTTAATTATGCTGTTACTTGGGAAATTTAGTGCTTGTGGGGGCTGCCAGGCTTGGAGTCTGAAGACTGGATTGGAACACGCAGCATGAACAGCATCAGTGTTCTCTTCACATTCACTGACCTTGCTGTAGAGCCTAGGACTCATCGTTGGGTGCTCTTCACTTCTTACCCTTTTATCTGTATTTATTGTGAGGTGCACAGTTTTGCATTAATAACTGAGTTTATCTTGAAGAAACAGTCAGTGGCTGAATATATATTCAGTATATGAGTATAGAATATTGTTCTGTTTTCTCTTTTAAAACTCCTGTCATTTATTTTGTGAGAGTGGAAATTGTAACTTCACTGTGGGAATTTTACTTCAGTAGAATCAAGTCATCTGGTTTCTTATATTGATAATTCTTCTTATATTGATAATTGCCTTTTTGGTGTAGAAATACTGTGATAATTTAATTTTTTAAAACATGGACAAAGAGGTCTGATTGCTGCTTTTATTTATCAAGAAAGCAGACCCCATTTCCAGTTTCAGGGTAGTAATTTCCTCAGATATCTCACTGCTGTATAACTTAAGGAACTTTCTATGATTCTGGATGGAATCACTTTTAGTGAGAAATGAATTCATCTTTCTTTAAACCTTTGCAGTATAGACATATGCAGTTGGACTGACTGCCTTAGGGCTCCTTTTATAGCTAAAGAACAGAAATAAGCATTTTTAGGATGTGATTCACCTGAACTGTTATAGATACACACAGTTGGATGATCTCAGTGTGCTGTTAGCAGTGCTGTTTCTCCCCTTTGGTGGCAAAGGGAGTTTTAGCTGGTCCTGGCTTTCAGCATAATCATATCAGCTTCAAATAATCATTCCTTCTGTGTCCACCCTGTGTCCTAGATAGATTTGTATTACATCCAAGGTGATCTTTTCTCAAGCTAACTTCTCAACTAATACAGCCTTCAAGCATCCTGGGCATCTATTGTTGTGCTTTGAAGGTACAACAAGACTCATGCTATTTTTTTATTTGATACTTTCACTTTTCTGCTTTTCACACTCATAATTCCTCCAGCAGTGGGATTATAGACCAACTCAGCCTGCCTTGTATGACTGAACCCTTTGAGTTCCTTCAAACCATTGAAATTCTAGTGTGAGATTGCCTTGGAAACAGCAACTAGAGAATTGATGTGTAGAAACTGCAGAAGAAAAGTAGAGAAAATGTCTTGTGTGGTTGAAAGAAATAGTCACATCAATCATAAATATGGGAAGTAATTAAGCTTATGTGGTGCTATTTTAGCTTTAGTGCCAGTTTTGCATAGTAACAGCTGATGGGAGGTGGGATGAAATTGTGTGTTCCCCGGGCTGTTCCACTTTTCCTGTTTCATTAACCTGTCAGGTTCTCCTCAAGGTAACTGTATTTTTAATAGAGCTGCCCAGCTGCTTGCCTGGGGGCTGGGCCATCAGGCTCCCATTCTTCTCTAAATAGACCTGAAGATGCTCCTGGGAGTCTGAAGCACTGTACTTGGTCCAAGGAGGTGGCCCAACAATGTATTACAAAGTTTAGGGCTTGGGTTTTTTTTAATCCATGTCTCATGCAGCTCTCTATTTGATTCTTTGTAGAAGTGAACAGCAGTGCAGCTAGAAATGATAGGTAGCCTTCAAAATCTGCCCTATAAAGACCAGTAAAGAGGATATGTGGATGGAGAATAACCAAAGTGTTTGGTTTGGCTGTAATAAAATGCATATCTTAATGATGATACTGTAAAATGGAACAAATCACGATAAGAAAATGTCTTCTATGCATAAATGCACAAGGAAAAAATGGCTTGCTTGTGATCCTGTTATTTTCCTGGCTGGACTGACAGCTGGCTGGAATTATGGAAGGTGCTGCATTGCCACTCTTCATTTCCTTCATCTGGAACATACATAGACTTGTTTATACAGGGCCATCTTTCTTCTTCAAGCACAGTGGGTATTTCTGCTCCACAGAGGGATGGCTCACTGTTACATCCCAAAGGCTATAAATATGCTACAGTCTGCAGCATATTGGCTCAAGCCCTGATTTAGTTGCTGGTGAGCAAGTGAGTCATCCATAATGTCCACATGAGACACTGGAAAACTGGCCCATATTCTGAAATGGGGAAAGAAATGAAATTGTGATATTAATATGTATAATATGTGATAATTATTGTTATTAAACCCACTGGCTAAGGTCTGGGCTCAACTGCCTTTGGTGGAGTGAGGAAAGGCTGGGCCTTACCTCACACTCACCAGGTGCCTGTGAGAGAGCCTGTGTCACTCCTGTGTCACTCCTGTGTCACTCCTGTGCCACTCCTGTGTCACTCCTGTGCCATTCCTGTGTCACTCCTGTGTCACTCCTGTGCCACTCCTGTGCCACTCCTGTGTCACTCCTGTGTCACTCCTGTGCCATTCCTGTGTCACTCCTGTGCCACTCCTGTGCCACTCCTGTGTCACTCCTGTGCCACTCCTGTGTCACTCCTGCTTCTTCCAGCAGCTCCCTGGGGGTGAAACTGCCAAGAAGCTACTGTTAGTTTTGCTGGAGGTTTGATCCTTACCTTTTGTTTGGGCTGACCTTTGCAGTTGCATATTAGGAATAGAATTAGTTTTAGTCCAGCTGCATCCACTGAGGACAAAAGTCATGCTCTCATTAGCCTGTAATCACACACACACACATTGCTTCTGCTACCCCCCTGCATTGGAACACATAGGTAAGCTTATGGAGCTCAGTGGGTTTAATGATGTCAGTCCTAAACCAGAAAGACTGTTTTTGTTTTAATTTCCTGGCTCAGGCACAAATCTCAGTGACTTTTGGATGGCATGGAGCAGTATCCATTCTCTCTTCTATTCTCTATTTAAAATTAACAGCTCTGTGCTATCAGCTTAATATAGTTCAGTTTTTATCACCACACAATCCCAGAATGTCTTTGGGTGTTGTCAGCCACGAACACAGGAAATAATCCCTCATTAGGCTGAATTATCTAGACATAGCACAGGCTAGGGAGGCCAGTGCAAATAGTTTTGTATTGACAAGGGCTTCCTGTTTAGTACAAGAAAGTCAAGGCACCCGAGGTGAAACAGCAGCAGCAGATTCAAATTTCATCTCAACGGGTGCAGGGAGGTGACATAAAACTCCCAGTCCAATAAAAATAAAACACCAGCTTTTGGCCACTGACAAGACTTTCTCTTCAGAAGGGATTCCAGTAAGTCACTCTGCACATGGCACATAATATTTTCAGCCTATTGTGGTTTTTGAGAGGGAAAAATAACAGATTTGGGTTGGAAGGGACTTTTAGAGGTCATCTAGTCCAACCCCTGCAATGAGAAGGGACATATTCTACTAAACCAGGTTGATCAGAGCCCCATCCAACTTGGCCTTGAATATTTCCAGAGATGGGGCTTCCACCATCTCCCTGGGAAACCTGTGTCAGTGTTTCATCACAAAAAGCATCCTCTTCATATCTAATCTAAACCAGCCAGCCCCCTTTTAGATTAAAACCATTAGCCCTTACGATGGGCTTAAAGATTTTCTTCTGCTTTTACTTCGCAACACAGGCTGGACATTGAGCATTCAGTAAAAGTGTGTTAAGAACATCTGCAAGATGCAGGTAAAGAAAGATTGGGGTGTTTTGATCATGCTGCAGTGTTCAGTGTTGGCAGAGGGGACAGTGGCCCTCTGTGAGCCATCAGGCTCTGTGTGATGGGGACTTTACACCCCTGAGGTTTAGACTTTGACAGGCAGGTGAGAGACACTTTAACTTCTTGCTCTCCTATTCTGCCATTTCAGGATGATACAACAAGAGTGTCTTTGATGCTTCTGTCTTTGTGTTAGAAATTATTCTGTGCAATTGTGTGCTAGAAAAATATTCCACATCATCTGTTTATTAAAGCTATATCCACTATTTTCTACCACAAGCTGCTATCTCTCCAACTCCATGTAGTAACCTGAGAAAAGGCAATTCCTTACTTATGCTAAACATAAACCCTTTATGCATGAGTAAAACTATCATGTTTGAGCATCTAATCCCATACATATCCATAGATATCACTGCTATCCAAAGCAATCTGTTTTTATTTTCTTGACTATGCATTATTTATATGCTGCAGAGGTCTCCCAGACAAAAAAAAAAAAAAAAAAAAATCCCACATGGCTAGATAGCAGCCCACTTTGGCTAAACCACCATGGTTTTGTTTAATATAAATTACTTCTATTTTAAAGCCTGGGATTGTCCACATGTTGTTCTGTTGCTGCTTAGTTCAAATTTATCCGTCCACCAGATCCTTGTGATCCCCCTTAAGGTGCTTAGAGAGCACAAGAAGATCCCCCCTGTAGCCTTCTCATCTTCAAATACACACGATTAAGTGCCTCATCCTGTCATCTTAGCAAAGGCCCTCCCTGTGTTTGGCCAGACTCCCATCTCTCTTATGGATATTCTCCAGAATGTGTATGTTGCTCATGTGCCCAACTCCAGTTTATGCCCCAAAATGGCCATTTCTAATGGCATAGTCTATTTTTTTTTTTTTTTTTAACGTTTAGAAATTGTCTTTTGCTGAGTTGCAGGGACCAGCACATTTGTTCTTCCCTTGGAAGGGTTGGGTGTGCTCTGGGCTGTCAGGGAGGAAGGGGAAAGTTTGCAAAAAGTGATGGTGGTGGTTCTGCTGTGCCATGTTGATGACAGTAACTGACTGACACAGCGACTGCTTTAAACAGGATGCAAGGTCAGCAAACTTCTCAGCAGAGGCTGAGTTATGGCATGGAAAATACCAGCTGAGAGCAGTGGAAATAGCTGACTGCTCCCAAAATACATGGTTTACACTGAGGGTGGCACACAGAAGTCACACTTTTTTGCAAAACTCAGGCAGTAAATGTTTTCCATCCTGTTTTTTCTTCAGCTCGAATGCAAAAATTACTGGTATTGAAATATTTCCTTGCTGTATTCACAGCCTAATGTTTGATTTACTTCACTATTCACAAAAATCACTGGTATTCAAGCATTTCTTTGCAATATTCTCAGCCTGGTATTTGATTCACTTCACTATTCATGTCTGCCAAGAAGTGAAACTTTGGGCAAGCCTGGGTAAAGTGCATTGAGAAATAAATGGGCAAGCAGTGATGGAAAAAGCTGTAAAGGTGTGATTTGTATAATTGCAGGCCAGAAAGGAAAATAAATGTTAGCCCAGCCTTGTGCCACTTGTTCCTGACAGCATGGCATGAGGATCAGAGATTTATGTGGAGATTAAGGAGCAAGAGCAAAGGGCCTTGGAGGTAGGAGAACACAAAACCTGAATGATCTGGTGTCCAGAACTGTGGGGCTGAGCTGAGTATAGAAAAGAGAGTTCTGTGTGTTATCAGTTGTGCCATTTTTAGTCCTTTCAGTGTCACAAGGCATAACGTCCAGTTTAAAAGCATAGTTTTTTTTTTTAAAGCATTATAACGTGGATTTTTTTTTATCCTTTGGTTCTTGAGCCTTTTTAAAAATACTTTTTGCCTTTGAGGGAGAGAAGAATTCGTCCTGCACAATATCTCCTCTCCTTTGATGCCTCTCAGTCATGTTGATCCTGCACTTACCTGATGTTATAGCTAGATGTCAGCCTCAGATGTGAATCTGTCACTCACATTTATTTTTGCTCCTTGTCTCTCTGTACCATGGGACTGCTGAGAGAGCATGAGAACTGGGACTTGCCTTCTTCTCAAAAGCCTGACCTAG